>BGPR01026177.1:0-21716 GCA_013235015.1 Araneus ventricosus | reverse complement strand
ATAATTCCAAAATTGTGTTTTTCGGACTCAGGGAGGTCTAAAACGTGTAGATTCGTCAAAATCTCAAGTTCGAATTTTTTGACGATTACAATACTTTCTCTTTGTATACTTCGTATACGAGAAAGTAGAAAAGCTTTAAAAGAATGGATTTTGGTTAGCAGAAATTTTCGTTTAAGAGTTCCGGATAACAGACGCTGAAAAAAAGTAAGGAAACCGACATCGGTTAACGGAGAGTTCCGGTTAAACGAGGGTCAGATAATCGAGGTTCTACTGTATATCCAAAGACGGATCTCACTCTAAATTAGATATCTACAATTTCAGTGTGAAGATCACGTACGAAAGTTCATTCACCCGGCTTGTTAAATATTTGAGTTATTGCGTCCACATACCCATGAACAGATAGACAAACAGAGTTTCTATTGACGGAATTTGTCTGAAATTTGATACGAATCCTGAATTTCAGTGTACAGATGAAATACCAAACTCCATTTCGTTACACACATTTCATTTTTGAGTTAACGCGTCCACTGACTAACATAAAACCAAATATGAAATTTCGAACTAGGTCTAACACATGGAGTTGCATCAAAATCTGGAGATCGAACTTTTGACGTAAAAACGTCTTTCCGCTCGTTACAGTGACAGAACGCCGCCCCATGCCCCCGTGCCTGATACCATTACAGTACCTGTACCGGTTGGATGGACATGGGACTCGTTACAGTGACAGTCGGTCGAACTTTTTTGTGTGACAAAATGCGTCAGATTTGAATCGCTAATAACTACGAGGCTAATAATGCGAAAAGAATGGTTGACCCCACAACGGATAGATCATATCTGTAAAAGTTTGTCGCATAGTATTCGTTTTGCCTGTGACCGCATCGTACCAGAGTAGACGCATGCGCGTGCTTCTTATGAATTAGCTTTATGTAAGGTTATAAATAAGTGTAGCGTGGAAACGCATTTAGTTAGGAGGTTGATTCTGGTGTCATTTAAAAGAGAATTACTAGGAATCAAAGTGAGACAATAAAAATATTTATCAGAATATAAGCAAAAAGTGGTATTAAATTGAAAATTTCAAACTCCGCATGTTTTTTGATTATAACATGCAGAATTTTCCTTCGAATTTAACTAAACTTACAGGATACTTGACAATACGTAAAAGAAATATTGTATTAAAATTTCAATTCAAAAATTCAATTATTACAGGATATATGAGCATTTGTAGTAAATAATATTTTACTGCACATACGCAAAATGAAGTTCTATGTAGTGTCAACAGATGGCGCCATCAATAGCCACTCTAAATAAAATTTCTAAATCTCTTTAAATTTCTTTAATACAATATTTACACAGAGTAGTAAAATTGTTACAGAATAGATAAATCACAAGTTTATCGCATGTAGCAAGGGTCTGTGGTAGCTTGTGATTTATCTATTCTGTAACCATTATACTAATCTGTGTAAATATTGTATTAAAGAGATTGATAATTAAATTACAAATTAATACGAAATACTTGTTTCATGATTTTATCCCGACGTTTTCACGAAAAATCTACAGCGCGGACCCGAACTGCGCCTTTCTTATGCTTTTCTTTTGTTACAACAGTACTTTCTCAGTGTATCTCTCCTCATGTATAAAGTTAAAAGAACTATTATGGAAATATTAGATAATATTAGCGTTTTTCCGTTTGGCAATTCATTTTTTCTAGAGAATACTTTTTTCTGAACGCCACTTCTTCCACAAACATGAAATTTTTATTATTTATATAACTCGTAATAAAATGGCTACATGTTTTGATCTGCCATAATACTCTTGATGTACAAATAAAAGTAAATGTACTAATAAATTAAAATACTGAAATAAGTGAGTGATTCTCAAGCATACAAAGAACATGAAATCAATTTTCTTGTATATGAAAACGTCATGAAATTTTATGAAGTATTTGAACATGTTGCGCTTTTATAGTCTTATTATCCTGCATCCACAAGAACTATTACGCTGGTTACACGCACGGCGGATTTTATAGCGGCTTAGAATTTACCGTCGCCGCTCACAGGAATAGAGCGTTTACGCACACGGCGGTAAAATCGCCGTCGTACGAGTCAGCTGTTGACTGTACGAATCGTTACTAATGATACTAGTCGCACGAGTGATATCGGTACTAATTTTCCAATAATATTTATAATTTTACAAATAAAACGTTTATTAATAATAGCCAACCATGGTTGTCAGAGTAATAAAAACAAGTAAATAATTAAATCCAGAATTGCCTACAATGTGGATAAAGATAATGCGCCACTACATAATGTGATCACTGCCACCTAAGTAACACACTATAATGTATAATATTCTAAAATTCGAAAAAAAACCCAGTAATATTGTATAAACAAATACTATTGTTTTACAATATTGAAACAGTGTAAAATATAAGACTTTTGTTATATTGTTCAATATTGAGTCCAATATCGCACAATAGAATTAAACCTAGTTTCAATAGTTTGCGGCTTATTTTCCCAAATCAAATTTAATTACTTATTAGATTACTTAGTCAACATTAAGGAAAAGGTTATATGTATCTCTCTGTTGAACGAAATTTGCTCATCGTATTTGATATTTTGGTTAAACAAAATAATGTTGGTATGGTCTTTATTTAGTATAAATAAGGTGAAAATATTATAGTAAAAATATTTCTATTATATACTAAAATATTTATATAGATAACATATTTTAATATTGTAGTGCTACTGGGGCACTTCTAGAATATCAAAATTGATTTTTTTTACGACCTCTACACTTTCTAGTACGTATATCTGAGAAAGTATGAACTTAACAAAATAATTTCTTCCTTTTCCTTCCGATACATCAAAGTCGCTGCGAAATTCCAGGTAAACTTCACGCCAAGCGTTTCGAGTAGAGTTTCTGTCCCTAAAAATGTGCAGCGTTTTATCCCACAAAACAGACCTTCTTGGATTAACGCAATTCAAATTTCATTATCCATAAGGTCGCTCACATCCACAATAGGAACAAAAACCAATTGATCCTAAATCAACTGCATTACACACAAACAGTGATGTAAAATAACCAGGTATTTATTTTTAAGGGTAAATACCCAAAATGGGTATTTACCTGGGTATTTATTTTTCAATTAACTCTATTCAGATAAAATACGGGCACTGCTATGAAATATGATTTCTCTATATATTTTAAATATGTATAGAATATACATTGAGCATTAGGTAAGATAAGAAATCTAGTTTTATGAACCTTTTAAATTATATAAAGGCTAAAAAAATGAATAAGAAAAAACAAAAACGCAATACTATATCATAGATCTTGCATAAAATGCGTGGCTTAAATGTTAATCCTTTTTCAATACAATGAGTAAAGGAATAATAATGTATTTGTTGCTTTTTAAAAATGAGTTATTTTAACTAAATGAAAAAGAGAAAATAATGGGTTTGGTTTAAAATGATAAACAGCTGATAATAGAAACTGAAATGAAAGATATAATAGTTTATCATTCTTTTTGGATTAACCGTTTTATAGCGCTTCGCCGCACTCAAACGGTTAATTAGTCAAAATACCAGACATTGCTGGTGAGAAGTTAGCAGATGTTTCAGTTCTAACAGTTTTTAACAGAGAATTATTCTGAAAGTAATATTCACTCATATTATTTTCAACAAAGTTAAGTGATCTTTGTAACAAAATTTCAGCAACAAGAAATTTGAATTCTTTTGTTGCTGAAACTGTTGTACTATTAGACGATATATTAGATACACACACTCACACAAAGTTTCCTGGTTAGATGGGATTCATCTGGATCATAAACAACAATACTTAACTGTTCTTGAAACTCTAAATTTGATGTAGTTGTCATGACTGGAATTTGATTAATAGAAAATTCATCATCTATTTTATCCCCTTCAAAACCTTTTTTAATCCAATAGAACTTTCGAAATATTTTTTGTGTTTCTCCATTTTGCTTACATTGGCATGTTTATACTCAATATTACAGTACTTACATTGGATACTTTTATCCTTTCTTAACATTAAAAGCTTCAAGCAAGTAACTTTCCCCTTTTTTTCACTTTTAACGTAAAAATATATAGTAATATTAATACACGTAAAGTAAACGACCATGTGTTCATTAAATCAAAACAAGAATGTTTGACTTCCAGCACGGCAATGCGAGTAAATTATGGATCACAAGATTCACTGGCGCTGTCTATCTCTACTAAGAATAAAGAAGAATGGGTTCATTTTGTTGCTCTACAGGACAGACCGCTAGGCCTAGAGCAACGAAATTTGTGCAAACATACTTTGAAGCGTCGGAATGTGCACCTCGTAACCGTTTTTTTATATTTTAATTCATTAAAATTTAAGCGACATTTTGGCATTTTCCTTAATAACCTCCGAAAATATCACTCCATCAAAACGATTTTTACACCATCTGAAAATTTAAAAAATTATCCTATTAATGATATCAATTAAGTTGTCATTCGATTTTTTTCTCTAATTTTAATAAATTTAAAAAAATATTTTTAAGCAGAATTTTAAAACAATACTTTTCATTATTACAATGAAATTCAAACTGTTTTCATTGTTAAAAGAAATATTTAATTGAGTGTTTCTCTTCCATTGTTGAAAGCTAAGATAAAATCCTATTGGATTTTACTTTCTTTTTTATTTGTTCAATTTATCTGTGCAATCTGTAAGAGAAGCAAGATATTAAGAAATAATCCAGTCAACTGAACACTTATGTTTGCTATGTTTTAATTCATTTTATCGGCATGTTTTAAGCCATCTAACATGCAGCTGGATGTAAAACGTTCCGCACTATTTCGATGTTGAAATCAAGTTTGTTAAATTATAGTTCGTGTCGATTACGTACAATTAGATGTTACTTGACTCCATTAGGGACTTGCAAATAGACAAGGAACAGAACAAGTGCAAGGCTACGTAAAGAACGCTGGTTAAATCTCTATCGCAATTTGAAGTTTCAAATTATTTTGTTAAGGGAATCATGAATATCAAATTATACATAAGAGAGTCAGTTGAAATTATATTCCCGGCGAAAAGATGATTCCCGAAGGCGACTAGTATAATATAAATGGTGTTAAAAATTATAACTCTATTGTGTCATAGCTTCAAACCGGAAAAACTAAATTATCCTTCGATCCCGTTTAAGTTTAGAATACTTTATTCTGAATCCTTTTAGCAATTGGGGGTTTTTTTCATAATATAGACAAAACTTTAAAAAAAAATATGAACTGCGTATTATGTATATAAATTTTATATGTTTGATTTTGAATCGCCATCCGCAAATACTTTTAAAAAAATATCCAGTTTTGGGGTACTTACTTATTTTTTTTTATCTCATTTTGAATCACCTTTCGCAAATACTTTTTTTTCAAAATACCCATTTTTTTGAAATTTTATCTATTTAATTTTGAATCACAATTCGCAAATATCTTTTTTGCAAAATATCCAGTTTTGGGATAGTTATAATTTTTATGTTTCATTTTAAATCACCATTCGATTTTTTTTTTTTTGAAAAATGTATAGTAAGGAGTATTTATAAATTTTATATGTTTTACTTTGAAATACCATTCACAAATACATTTTTTTGCAAAATATTCAGTGTATGGGTAAAAATAAATTGGTGTGTATGGAAATAGAAATTTAATATTTCTTTTTTAAATCACCATTCTCAAATATATTTTTTTTTTGTAAAATGCCTAGTTTTGGATATTTATAAATTTTAAGTTTAATTTTGAATCGTCATTCACAAATATTTTTTTTCTTGCAAAATATCAAGTTTTTGGGTATTTATAGAAGTTTGTATGTTTCATTTTGAATCAGCATTCGAAAAGGTTTTTTTCCCCGCAAAATACCCAGTTTTTGGGTATTTACCCAGGCCTTGGGTAAATACCCGTGTATATACCCAAAAATTATTTACCTACCCACTGGGTATTTACCCACCCCACATCACTGCACACAAAGGTAAAAATCACACTGAGAAGAATAACTCTTTTAAAGGTAGAAAAACAGACGTGTGTGTAAGCTTTCATTTGACCACGAGCACTTCTACTTGGACGGCGACGGTAAAACTTCCGCTGCCTATAGTGGGGGCTGCATAGCTACAGCCGACGGTAAATAGTCCGAGCGTTTATTTTTCCGCTAAATTGTGTAAGCTCTAACTTACTTCAGTGCTCTACTATACACAACTCCCATGTGATCTAGTGGTTAGGATTCCTGGTTTTCACTCAGGCGGCCTGTGTTCGTACAGATTTCTTTGCATAGGGATGAAAAATTTACCAATTGCGAAATTAGTACAGATAATAGATAAAAAAATTCTATCTAATCAGATGGCACCTCCTCTACTGTGGTTAAAAGATAGCAGAGAAGGAGTTATCTAATTAGGTAGATGGTCGAATTTCGGACACGAGTCGTGGCGACTAACCTGTTAAACGAATGGTCAAGTCTTCAAGAGCATTTTGGATTTTTCAAATACAGTCGAACCCCGGAAATCCGAACTAATTGAGGCTGACCTTTGTTCGGATTCCGGGGAATTCGGATTATCCGCGAAATTCGGTCAAATACTTTTGATATACCAAATGCAGTAGAGTATTGACTCTGGGTGCTCTGTGAAAGCGTACGGAAAGAGCACGCTACGATTCACACGCTACAGTATCAAACAATTTGAAGGTAAAAAAGATTAGTTTAGTTACAATAACGTCCCGTTTTGAAGCAACACGAGGGCTATTTTGGGACGGACCTCGTAATTTTGAACTACGGTCAGATGACGAGTACGACACCTGAGCTTGCACCCCCTCTCCAAATTTCCACGCCACACCAACGGGAAGAATCTGGTAGCGGTGGGATACCAGTAAAAAGAAAGATTAGAAGAAGGAATAGAAGCACCTTAATTAGTAAATTTGTTTCTACTAATTAAGGTGCTGTATTCATTCTTAATGACCAATTCAAATACATCTTTTAAGTTAGGAATAAACATTACCATTGTTTCTGATTCGTAATTGTTATTTTGCCTTCATTTTTCAATAAATTAAAAAATGGTGTTTGGATTATCCGAAATTTCAGATTCCTGGGATTAGGATTCCCGGGGTTCTTCTATAAATAAAACATTCTAAACCTAGAGAAACCTTCATGTAAAAAGTTTACGGCTTTATTCACCATCGATGGTTAAACCATGATCAGCGGTTAAAAGTGAATATACACAAACAAGCGAATGCTGACCGAAATGATCGACTGAATGTATAACCTAACTGGCGAGTTGGCGAGAAACTCGTTTGGCTCGAAGGCTGAGGGTAATTTTAAAAATCGCCAACAACCGAGAATTTGAGATACCATGCCAAAATAGCAACCCGCTAGGGTATACATTTGGCGACGCACTTCGGTCAGCTTTCGCATCATCATGGCAGATCATTTAACCGCTGATCATAGTTTAACAATGGATGGTGAATAAGGCCGTTAATCCGACATCTTTCAATAGCATGCAACACCTGCATTGAAAAATATATAAAGATAAGTCGATCAATTTTCTCCTCTTTAAAAATTGACAGTGCCAATAACATTATATGCGTATATGAGTTTTGGATCGATATATGTATTTTTAACGCTCTAGCTGCTAAAAATTTTCTTAACCCGTTGACCGGGAAATTTACTTTCGTTCCAGTCGCATATTTACGGATCCTACATAATAGGGAATGAGATCGCTTCTCAAGGGCTCACAGCGTCACGTGACTTGCCTTACTTCTAAATCGCATCGTGAAATTAAACGATACTTACGGCCTTATTCACCATCCACGGTTAAACGATGATCAACGGTTAAAGGGAATTTACACGAACAAGCGAATGCTAACCGAAATGATCGGCTGGATGTATACCCTAAACTGGCGAGTTTCGTTTGGCTCGAAGGCTGACGGTAATTTTAAAAATCGCCAACAACAGAGAAATTGAGATACCGTGCCAAAATAGCAACCCGCTAGGCGCCCGCATTTGGCGACGCATTTCGGTCAGCTTTCGCATTATTATAGCAGAACCATCATTTAACCGCTGATCATGGTTTAACCATGGATGGTGAATAAGGCCGTTAATAATGCTGAAGGTTCGTTCTTTATGTATTTAATTTTAAAAATGTATTCATCATTCTCTTGAGAAGCATCCAATTAATCATAATTAGAAGGTAGTTTTGATCGTTCCATGATGCGATAGCAGAAGACAAAATAATAATTAAGATCCCACCGAAGCGCAGTGCTATGACATCATTTAGAAGCAAGCCAAATCACGTGACGCTGAGAGCCAATAAGCAGCGACCTCATTCCTCACTCTGTAGTATCCGGAAATATGCGTTCCAGTCGTTTCCCATTGAAGTATTTCGTCATACGAGGTTAACAGGTAAATCGTATCTATTGATGGCTTATGATTTTCCTTTATTTCATAACTCCTAAGTTATATGGATTCCAGAATTTCACCACAATGCACAATTAGAGTCATAACAAAAAAATCCAAATCAAATTCATTCACAGTGACTTTATTCATAAAAACTTATTAATGACTGATCGGTTTATTTATGGATCGGTTTCAGTTCGCTCCAGTCTAAATATTTTATTTTATAAATGACAAATTTTGAAACATTTCAAAATACAGTGAAAAGATTTTGAAGTTGAATAGACAGCATTTATGAAAATCTGTTTTAGGTATTAAAATCTGTCTTTTATAGATCTCCTTTTTATTCACCAACATACAATGAATTTTTCTCATCTGTGCATTGAATCACATTTGAGCATAATTTGTTTCTCTTTTAATTTATTCATCAAATTCACTGACAATGCATTTCTTATATTCTTTTTCTAGCAATGCAAACGATATATTTCTTGTATTCTTTTTTCTAGCAATGTGAACGATGCATTTCTTGTATTCTTTTTTCTAGCAATGCAAACGATGAATTTCTTGTATTCTTTTTTCTATCAATGCAAACATTGAATTTCTTGTATTCTTTTTTCTAGCAATGCAAACGATGCATTTCTTGTATTCTTTTTTCAGCAATGCGAACGATGCATTTCTTGTATTCTTTTTTCTATCGAAGTTTAAAAATTAATTAGATGTTTATACTGGCATTTTCTTATCACATTTCTTGTCATAAGGTTGCATCTGAAAATAAATCGTTATTTGATGTTAAGTTTTCAATAAAATGGGATATATAGTATGTCTTCATTTTAACCCTTAAAGGCCCAATGTTGCCTTTAAGCAACATACTCAATTTTGTCTTCTAAAATCTTAAGAATAAAAATTGAAGCATTAACTCTCTGACTGCTTATCCCGTGATTTCCGCGGATAGGAAGTAAACATATTTTCTGCTGCATCCTGCGATTTTCGCAAGCTATTGTTTTTACTTCGAATTTTTGCAGCATTGAATCTTATTATACTAATAAAGCCTTGCACATAAATAACAATTCGCTTCGTTCAAACGTTTTTGAACATATTTGCGAACGTTGTATCTAATTAGTGATTTTAAAAAAATCAGCAGTCAGAGGATTAACGCCTGTTGTTGCCAATGGGATACATACTGAAATTTTTATTAAATCAATTTACAACATATAGATGGCAGCCTGAGTGCTGATAAAGAATAAAAATAAATTGATGTTTTTCACTTAAGGCTGCATATTTTTAGCTTTGTTTGTACGTTTGAGAATACCATATTTTATTCTACAGTGTTGAAGGAAATTCCTTATCCGTATTATTAGTTATTAAAATTCATCTGTGTTAAATAATATAGAATTTTCTCAAGGAAATTTTTTTCTGGAATAAAGCCCAGTGTCGTCAGTTCGTAACAAACTGTTTCTTAGCCATAAACAGTACTTAAAACAGAATAGGAAATTTTAAAGTATTTTTCCATTTTTTATTCAGGAAATGAAAGTCAAAAAACGTTAAAAATTAATTTTTAAGAAATAGAGCTTTTGAGTGTTAATATTCATCTTACATTCGCTTTTTTACTTAAAGCTAATTGTATTTTAAATGTATGAAGAGCTCCACTGTAGTAATATTTTATTGAAATGTGACCGAATAATAACAAATTGTATATGATAAATCAGCTCATAACTGGCTTATTATCATTATTATTTTGTTTGACATTCTCGCATAAGAAGCATCCAAAGGAAAAGTGAAAAAAATTGTAAGGAAACAAATTTGACCTCGATGTTCTTGATATCCTTTAATCTCCACATTTTAGACCTCACTGGTCTAAAAGGAAAACAAAAATTGGAATTAATATTTATCTGTTGTGAACACGATTACTCACAAACCTATCGGATCAAGCGGTACCAGATGTTCTCAACCTGTGTTACGCGTATCCCTGGGGGTACGCAAATGACCAGTTGCGGGTACGCAAAGGACCAGTTGGGGGTACACAAAAGACCAGTTGGGGGTAGGCAAAGGACCAGTTGGGGGTACGCAAACTCAAAATCGGTAATGGCGGACATAAGAAAATATAAGGGATAGAACATGTTACCGAATTGTATTTCCCCGAGTTCGTGTGAAAAGTAAAAGTGAAAGTTATTCAGTCTTAAACCTATCCTCAAAATAAGAGCAAAAGAAAGCAAAGGGAAGTGTAATTTTTAGCTACCCTTATAAGTTAATGCGAAATTATTGCAATACTGATTTCATCTGTTTTGACATTGAACTAATACTATTGTAAAAATGGAATAAAACGTAAAATAAAAAAAAGACCTGCAAATGTTATAAATTCCAGTCATTTGACTCTGAAGCTCACCTAAGCACTTAACACTGTTGATAGAAACTTCTTAGTATAGACGGATGGTTGGAGGGGAGCTACGACAGTAGGGGGTACGCGAAAATAAAAAGATTAATCAAGGGGTACGCGAGAGGAAAAGAGTTGTGAACCCCTGAGCTAGACGAATGACATTTTGCAGGTGCTCTTTACACTAAATTCAATGATTCTATGAAATTTCGCGAGAGATCTGTCAAAGGGAAATTGTCTGAGTGTCCATCCGTGTGCACGTCAACACGATAACTAAAAAGCGCTAAGATGGCAGATGTTGTATCATATTTTGGTCCAAATCCATCAACAGGTTGACTGTTTGTCGATCTGTCTATTCGCGTGTGGGTGTGAGCACACAAATCAAAAACGCAACAAGCTAGATAAATTATAGGAATCCTTTTGGCTAGTGTTAGTTTAGTTATATTACCATCCCTTCTGAAACAACACGAGGGCTATTTTGGGACGGTCCTCGCAATTTTGACCACGGTCAGATGACGAGGATGACACCAGAGTTGGAACCCCCTCTCCAAGCTTCCACACCACACCAAGGGGGAAGACGTTTGGCCACTAAGTATTATTTAAGGGGAGTTGGAACCCTAAGTCCGTTAACCCTAACCCTGTTACTTCGATGTACTTTTCCTCAAAATCTGTTACAGATTCATGTTTGAAATTTTTTTTATAAGTAAAGTACATCTTATTACACCGAAATGATTTTTTTAAATTTAAAAATCTATTTTTTACAAATTTTTTGTGTCTAAACAAAAAATGTAAAATTGGGCATTTTGATGTACCTTTTCTCAAAGTCTGTTATAGATCCATTTTTGAAACTTTTTATACAAATAAAGTACACCTCTCTCATTATACTAAAATTAGCTTTTTTTAAAAAACTAAAAACTTTATTTTTTACAATTTTTTCGTGTCAAAATAGGGTAAAATTTCACTATGTCTAATTAAATATTTTGTAAATTTATAAAAAAAATTAAAAATTAACCAAAAGCTCATTTCAGTATAATGAGAAAGGTGTCTTCTATGAGAAAGGTGTTACTTCTATAAAAAAATTTCAAACAAGTGTCTATAACAGATTTTCAGAAAAGGTACAACGAAGTGGCCAATTTAATTTTTTTTTGTTTTGACACAAAAAAATTTAAAAAAATAAATTTCTGAATTTAAAAAAAAATAATTTTTAGTATCATGAGAAAAATGTACTTTACTTGTATAAAAAAATTTCAAACATGAATCTATAGCAGAATTTGAGAAAAAGTACATCGAAGTAACAGGGTTAGGCTTAACGAACTTAAGGTTCCAACTCCCTTTAATGTGCTACAGGCCCCATACGCAGCTGATCTTTAGTGGGTTCAGGTTTCCAACCTGGAAACCTCCGGCCCCGAAGCCGACACCTTACCAATAAGCCATCTCCCTGCCGCAGCTAAATAAATGAAATTTCTTATGCAGTCTTTACATTAAAATTGTATATGTATCTTTTCGGACCAAATCGCTAAATTGAGAGTAGTGCTATTCTAAAATGTACGTTCGATTTTTTGTATGATACGATAAGAATATGCTAAAAACTAACACGCTCCATATTGTGGAAATATGAGAGAAAGTCAATGCAAGAAAAATCGCACTGGTTTATTCAGATAACCTGTTTCCAGGGTCGGATTTGCACATTGCTAAGCGCTAGGCCAAAGCATATTCTGCACCTCACCTCTTAAAATAGTTAATAAATAATTTTCAATTTAATATAGTTTATCTTTAAAACATAAAATCACAAAATACAACTTTATAATCATTTGAACAACATTCAATTTATTATTCAAAAATAACCCGCCGGAGTGGTCTCCCCTAAACTTTCTCGTATACTCCCTAACATATCTAGAGAAAAAAATAAGCAAAAATGCACTAAAGCGAACAAGAGTTCCTAACGCAGTAAAGAAAAAAAATAAGCGAAACGTGAAAGCCTTCAGAGAAAGAGCGTGGGTACAATTTGGCAATGAGCCAAGATCAGTCGGGGCTTTTTTTTTTTTGCGTCGTAGAATATTGAAGACAGCGAAAATGCAAATTGAACGGCTTTTTTTAAACCGATTGACACAAAAATTTGACACAAATATACAATAAAGGTTAGAAGGCCACATGCAAACTTTTATTTATCTAAGTAATTTAGTTAAGAAGTTATTGTGATTAAAAGTATGCGATTATACATACAGACCGACAGACAGTCAACCCTTTGACGTATTTGGCCCAACATTTTATACGGACCTACATTCCTGATGATAAAACTGTGTACCAAATTCTATCTATCTAGATATTCAAGTTTTTGAGTTATAGTGTTCACATGAACGCGGACAGAAAGACAGACAGACTTCCCTTCGACGGATTTTGTCCAAAATTTGGTAGAAACTCATAAATTATGTGTCAAGATCTCATAACAAATTTCATCCTCGTAGCTCAAATAGTTTTCGATTTATCATGTTCCACAGAGAGACATAATTCCAAAATTGTGTTTTTCGGACTCAGGGAGGCCTAAAACGTGGAGATTCGTCAAAATTTCTAGTTCGAACTTTTAGACGATTACAATACTTTCTCTTTGTATACGAGAAAGTAAGATACTCCATCGAAATTCTTGCAATTGTCTGAAATACCTACTGGGAGTTCTTCGTTCTCGTTGTTGTCCGGAAATAGGTTTGAAGGGTCATTGAATTGGACAGATCTTATTAAATCTCCTTCAATGCAAAGAAGTGTAAGGACAAAAGACGGTAAGTTCCACAAAAGACAAAAAATGCATCACTCAATATATTTAATGCAATGAATGTACATTTAAAAAAACGCCATTTTATATGGCCTTTTGAAAATAATACTAAAAGATTTGCAAATATTTTGTAAATACGAAGGCCGTCCGATAGTAAAGGTACAGGTGCATGGCATTCAAAGCAAGCGGATGCAATATTGGCTTGAATTGTATCACTCGATACGTTTAGGAATGTAATAAGTCAGACTGGAGTTTCGTTTTGTTCAAGACGCAATTCAGCTTCCAGGAAGCAAAGAAACATTTCTGCTTGCAGAATATGCAGAGTTTGAGGTACGTGCAGGTAGCGGATTTTTGCAAGCCGAAGGAGTTAATAGAGCGAAATTCATCGCATGTTGCAGGGTGTTTAAAGCCAAATGTTTTAAGCCAAAAAAAGTCAACTTTTGGTGCTAAAAATATAAAAATGGACGAACTGATCTGAAGAATGATCCGGAGAAGAAAGGAGGCAGACTAAGGACTTCACCCACGGATAACAACTGCTCAAAAGTCGAACGATTGATTATGGAAGATTGTCGCATTAAAGTTCATTTAATTGCTGAAGTGACACAAATTCCTACGAGTTTTATTCATGAAATCATATGCGACATAAACTTCCATAAAGTTTCGGCTCGCTGCAAAATACCGTTCTGAAGTACTTCAAGCAACTTGACAAACAACAGAGCCATAAAGGAATATTCAAACTAGTGTCACTCTGAGAGAAATGTCTGAAAATTTACAGAGATTATATCTAGAAATAAACAGTTTTTTGAAATGTATTAAATATTTTCTCGAATTAGAACAGTCAATGTAATTTTGCCTTGTACCTTTAATATCGGACCGCCCTTAAATTAAGTTTAACTTTTTTAAAATAATTATTTCTGGATCTAGAAGATTTGCCAGAAAAGGAACATCACTCAAATATATTCTCTTTCTCAGAAATATTATTTATCTAACTATGTGAACCCAGATGCAGTCTGAAATTGAAAACAATTTTATAGATTTCAATTCCACTAATGTAAACTTCATCTACGTGTGTACGGAAGGGTGGAGCGAAAAAATCGTCGAGGGAAAGTCGTAAATTTGCAACGCCTGCATGTGGAAAAGTTGCCTATTACAAAGCCCATTTATAATACGAAATCTCAGAGAAATCAAATTAAATCTTTGGCTGCCCAAATAACTTTAAAATTCAGATATTTCGCCTAATTTGTCACAAAACTAACAAAAACGCATTCGGAAATTATAATAGATCTGATTTCAAAACCAAGAATGGTTGAAATTAGACTTTCAGAGAAATCAAATTTTTTTACGAATCAAAAGACAATTCGACGAATGGTAATTGGAAATTTTCTCTATTATTAACCTTTCTATTATGCGTTAATAAACACATTTTTATGTTTTCATCAAAATAATTAAAATTATAATTATTATAAAACTCGGGAATCCGAAATTTTGGATGATCCGAACATTTTTTTTTTGTATTTCCGGAAAAAGTTTTATTAAAAAAGAAAGAAAGTAACAATTAGGAATAAGAAACATAGCTAATGTTTATTCCTAACTTAAAAGAAACATTTTGTGAGGTCTCCGGGCCCGCAATTTCCCACGGGAGAAGACCTCCAACGAACTCGCCGCCAAAGCTAGAAGAGAAGGAGCCTCGAGGTTATCTTAAGTCGCAAATCACATCCTGGCTTGCGTAACCCTGAAGGCACACGCAACCCCACTCGTCGGACCTGACCTCCCAGGTGAGGCGGCATTTTGACTTGCCGACAAAGTAACCGTTGAAGTTTCAGCCCTCTACGAATGACGAGAGGGAAAATGAAGCTGTGGGTTGCGTTTGGTGACCACAGTCCACCACCCGACAAATCACGAAGATGTAACCTTTCGGCCACGCCTCATAAGGGTTGGACGGAGGGCTTTTTAAGTTGGAGTTTGGAGGAGAGACGGGAGATTGAGACTGGAATTCGGAGTTCGATTCGGATTCAGATCTCGAGAATCGAGATCGACGAATATTGGAAGTCAGGTCTCGGCCCTAGATTCTGTACTTGTACGGGCGCCTAGACCCTGTGAAATCGAAAGCCAAACCTTGGCTGCATAGCTTTTTAGAGAGCTGGAAAAGCATCCGAGAATTCTTGGGAATTGTTCTCGAATAGTGAGCGTGCAATACTTCACTGCCAATTACCTACCTTGGTAATTCACATAACTCTTTGGTAGTTACTTCGACTATTTGAGCGGTAAAATTCCTCAAATTTCTATTCCGGCCATCGGACTTTGAACTCGCTCTGAGTGAACTTTTGACTGAACTTTATCAGTTTCTTAAATCGATTGCTAATCGATAACTTACGAGTAGACTCGCAGTAGTAACTGCGATTGCATCCAGTTATGAACTTTTGACTTTAGACTCTCGCGATCTCATCCGAAGTCAGACAGATTACCTGAATGATTTTTTCAATTCTGTAAATTTTCTTGTATGAAGTTCAATAACCAAGAGACGTAATTAAAATTAATATACTGCATTGCTGTGTCTTGTGATATCTGATCAGACCCCAGTACCACTGGGCTAAGACCTTACAATTCGAATTGGTATTTAAGAATGAATGCAGCACCTTAATTAAAAGAAACATAATCAGTTATCTTCTTTTAAAGTGACAAACTAAACCTGTTTGAAGATGTGAATAGCAGCTGGCTCTTTCCGTACTCTTTCTACACGGTACCAAAAGTCAATACTCTACTACATTTGGTATATCAAGAGTCTTTTAGCGAGTTTTCCTGAAAATCCGAATTTTCCGAATCCAAACAGAGGTCACCCTCAATTAGTTCGGATTCCCGAGGTTCTACTGTACCTGAGAAATTATATGTCATAATTTAATCCCGATTTAGTTCGTCATTAGATATCCATTTTCTATCCAGTTATTGCTGGGCTAATTGTAATTCAATGTCTTGCATCTATTACGGAGTAAAAGTCCAACATAATATCAAATAATCTCTATCTCTAATACTAATAAAGATGAATGTCAGTGTGTCTGTCTGTTGGCGTTGTGCAGAAGAAACCATAGAACGTAGAGCTACCAAATTTGGCAAAGATATAGTTTGGAAGCTGGAGATGTGCATCTCCGAGCCGTTTATTTTAAATTTTAATTCAAATTTAAATTATTAAAATATTAAACCAAATTTCGTCGTTTTGTTCCAATCAAATCAAAGAAAATTTTTATGTAATTTTAAGGAGAAAAAATTTTTCTTTCCAATGATACCAATTTTAGTGTCGTAAATAATTTTATCTTTTTTTTATAAATTTTGAAACTCATCGGAATTTTAAGGTCGCTGGTTGCGAGAATAGAAATTGACGTAGGGGAGGCGGGGCGTAGTAGTTGTAATGGCCGCGTGTATCTTCAAAACAGAATTATTATTGATATAATCGCTTCGACAGTACATGTACTAAAATTGGAACGATACAAAGAAGATTATCATGGCCCCTTTGCAAGGATGACACGCAAAATGGTGAAGCGTTCCACATTTTTAACACTGATCTGAGAAATGCGCTTAAGCTCCTAGCCTTAAAGAGTTTATTCTAAACTAAAATTAGCAAAAAGAATTCTTTTAAAATCTTCCTAATATTAAAAATAAGCGCTCCAAATCCAAATTTTATATAAATAATTCCTCTCTTTTCAGTATTCTTTGCCCTCCCCCTTTTTTACTTTATACTCCATGACAACCGCTTCAAACGTTTCCTTCCACGGAGCGGATAGCACAATCGGTTAAACATGTTTCTCCAACCTCTTTACCTCTGGTTCGAGTCTCGCCTGAATTTTTCCTTCGTCAGTGAAAACAATCACTTCGTCATCTTTTATCCCTCTTTTTTGCATTCCTAAAAGGAAACGTTAGATTTAAATTCTCCCAATACTCTCATATGACTTGTGCTTATTTCATTTTATACTATTTTCTCAGTAATTTTTAAACATTTCTTTTGAGTTTTAAAATTTTCTCCTCATCTAAATGTTTCTTAAATTAAAAAAAAATCTCCGCAATGTTATTATTGGCCATTAATTAAGCCTAATAGATAGCCTTAGAATGGTAAATTTGGTTTTATTTTATTCATCGTAGTCATTGGCTTTAATCTTAATTATTAATCTTGTCTGAACACTGTTGAATGGTGATGTGTGTTTTAGGTAGATTCCTTATAGGAACTCTACCTATTGCAATGGTTCTCATGACACGACTTTCGGAAAATTTCTGCAGATCTTCACCGATCAGGATCCCTAGAACCCAAAACCACCCTTCGTTAAAAAGTTATATATATATAACGCTTTTTCCCATGTTACCTTGTGAACACGACAACTGGAGTAATTTTGATGTAAATTTAACCAGCTTGGGATATGCTGTAAGGATAGTGAAAATCTGGGTCGAGTTCGTAGATGGGCTATCCAGCTCAAAGGGGGTGGAAATAGTGGGGAAGGGAATTTTCATTTTCCCATAATTCCTTTACAAATTAAAATAGAAAGAAAATTCAAATTAGGCGAATTATTGCCCTATCATAACGCACACTTTTTGAATTTAAACTTTTTTGATAGCTACAATTGCTTAGAAGTTATGAGGTGAAAAGTGATTTTCCCACCCTTCCCCTCCTCTCCCCCTAACTTAAAGTACGTTTTAACCTAAGCACGTTACCCCTTGTTGGAAAGCTCTCGTCATTTGCAGTTTCTTCCACCCTCTTTCATTCTTGTAGCTCCAATACTTATGAGAATAGAGGGAAAAATGTTCTTTTCCTTATTATTAGTAGTAGAGAAGTATATGCATAACGCTTTGGCCCGTGTTATTTTTTAAACACGATAACTAGAGTAATTTTGATTAGATTTTAACTGGCGACGGATATGTTGTAAGGACGGTGAAAATCTCGGCCGAGTTCACAAATGGGCTAACCAGCTCAAAGGGTGTGGAAATGGTGGGGGACTGAAAATTTCATATTCCCATAATTCCCTTACTATTCCAGATAGAAAGAAAATTCAAATTAGGCGAATTATTGCCTTATCACAACAAACAACTTTTGTATTGAAACTTTTTTGATAGGCACAATTTCTTAGAAGTTATGAGCTAAAAGGCCATTTTCAATCCCCTCCTCAACTTATCATTTCCCCATAGCTCTGTTACGACTAAAGATAGAAAAAGAATTTCAAATAAGCAAATTATCACCTTATGACAACGAACAACTTTTATACTGAAAGTTTTTGTCTGCTAGAATTGCTTATAAGTTATGAGCTGAAAAGCGATGTTCAATGGGGCCGCCCGGGGGGTCAGTGGCCCAGGGCTTCGTTAAGGTTGAAGATAAAAAGAAAATTTCAATTAGGGAATTATCACCTTATCATAACAAACTACTTTTATACTGAAAGTTTTTTGACAGCAAGAATTACTTAGAAGTTATGAGTTCCCATCAACCGCATTCACTTTCACTTTTTATACGGTATAATATATAATTAATTTATGACTAATTAATTTATAGTTAATATCTTTGTTAAATTTTGTTAATTATAACTGTTAATTGATATACCTGGCTTTGCTCCGGGTTAAAATGTTTTCATGTTTAATATTTTCAATGTAAAAATTACTATTGTATAAATATTATAATACACAAATTCCTTTTCTGATCTAAAACGCTTTCAATTAAAATGAGAATATCAATTGAACCAGACGATTTTTAAAAACATCCATTTTCTTCATACGTTATTATTTGTTATATAGGTACTTCAAATTTTGTAAACAATTACTAAAGTCAATGAATATTTTAATGAATATTTTGAAACAATTAAATTATCTATTTAATTATTCATTAATTTAAAGAGTGAAAATAAATCAATAGCTGTTCCCGATATAAATTGTTAAATCGTCTACTTTTAAAATTTTCTTTTAGCATTCTTCCTTCTGGAAACAGTTCTTCGTATTATTTTTGATCAACAAGAATATTGTTACGAATTTAGTTTAAAATTAATTTTGAAAAAATATTAAAATGAGATAAACAAATTTATGGAAATGAAAGACATCGCGGAAAAACGCCTTGCTTAATTTTTAATTAAGTGAAATTTTAAGCATCTTTTAGGCTTTGAAAAGTTGAAGGTGACATTTCTCTTTTCTTAAATAAAAAGTTTGACAAGTTTGATTGAAATCAGTCCAGTGGTTTAGGAGGAGATGTGGAACATACATACATAGGCACAGTGACTTTTATTTAAATTAATATAATTAATAGATAATTATAAGATAAAGATTACTGGTATATAGTATGAGCCATGAAAAAGGTTTTAGTGAAGTTTTGTAACAATTAATTTTTAACTTTAATTAAGTAAATAGTTAATTTTAATTAATCAAATAATTTTAATAGTTAATTTGATAATTGGTTTTTTGACAGAATACTTTAATTTGATATTTAATTAAACATGGCGGGACCATGATTTGTTTAATAAAATCAATATAAAGTAGCCAAAAACGATAGATATTTAAATAAGAGTTTCCTTTATCCTTTTTACTATTGAAAAATATATCCTTAACTTTAAAATTGTTTGGGATTTTCTGCCTGAGTATTTGGTTTTAACCGTCGATGGAGATTTAAATTTACTGTTCAAATTGGCTGCATTCATATCCTATGCTTTAAAACACGCATTAAATTTGCCACACACAATGTTTAATAATTTTATTCTCTTATATGTTAAGAATTTAGCGACTATTATTTCTATAACCAGGGAGTTCTCCAAATTAGCCCATTTTATTAATATTTAAGTGTTTCCATGTCAAGTGATTTTACCATATGACAAAGTAATGTTCGCACAATTATATTGTAACCTAGATTAAATAAATTAATTTTTAAATCTAGAGTCTTTCTTCATTCGTGCCAAGAGTCAATTTCTTGCTACTGTTTCAGATAGGCTGGCTTAATGTTATCTAGCAGATATTTGCACAGCTGAGATGTTTATTTCTTTATGACTCCTACCTGTTGAATGATTATGTGTTGAGATATAAAAAAATTGGAAAATGTACTGACCGATAAATCTATCATAACTTTTTGGAATGAAAAATGGAATAATAAAACCTTGATACAGTAAAAAATTAAATGTCACGAAAATAGAATCACAGAGTAAATATTGCAATGTGTCGAAACAATAAAGTCATTGGCTATTTCTGTATTGATCAATATGTAATATTTCATGACTTTTGTAACATTAACGTAAAGGAATCTACCTTTGCCTTCAAGCTTGCCGAAAAGGGATTTTTTTATATTTTACTTTGCTTCGCAGAGAGAATGACTATTATCGAAACGTATGCCTATTTTAGTTCATTTTTTTATCATTTGCTATTATTAGCTATTATTTGGCAATTTGTGCTTTTATAGTTTATGGATATTCAATTTCTTAGTGTGTGTTTGTTGTTTTGTTTTGTTAGATTTGTTTTTTTTAATGCATTTCAACTCAACATTTTTTTTATTTATAAATTGTTGTTTCTATTGACAAGGTTTAAATGTTTATCATGAATTTAGTTTTGCTTTTCATAAAACGTAATCAAGTCAATTATCTATTTTCTAAAACTTTATTTAGTTTTTTTTTAGTTTTAATTAGTTTTAGTATGTAAATTATTTTTAGCTCAGAAATTTAATTATTGTACCTCAAATTTTTCATTACTTATTATCGTTTCTATTTTTTAAAGAATATTTTTACTTATCATTTTTGAACACTTACATTTAAGGGATTAACCAAAAGCTCATTATATGCAAAAACATTCTGTACATTTTCGTTTTGTGTATAAAGAGATAAAATTCAGTTATACTAATTAACCTGTCCACTGTTTGTGTTTTTAAATTCATTTCTTTGTCCTTATTGTAATTATCGCTTTCAGCTTATAAAAATTGAAATATTGAAAATGTCAGCCTTAATTGCCTTATTACTATTAATACAAGATTGGCGAACCAGATGGTCTCCGTAGGCTGCTAGTTCAATCTGTGCATACACGTGTATGTTAAATTTATTTTATTTGCGCAGCAAAAATAATACTTTTTAAATTTATTTATTTAATGGTGTAATGAAACACATCATTATATAAAATGATGTATTGAAACACATCATTAGATAAAATAATGTAATGAAACACATCATTAGATAAAAT
>BGPR01026176.1:0-21716 GCA_013235015.1 Araneus ventricosus | reverse complement strand
ATCTATAGTTAAGAAACGAGAAAAATTATGATTTTACTTGGCCAATCACTTCAAAAATAGCATTGCCAAGTTGCATTTCATTTCAATAGATATATTCTCCCAATTATTCCAATACATAAGAGGTTTAGCTAATATTTAAAATATATAACATCAATCTCTATTGTTTAGCAATGGATTCGGAAACCCTCCGCACTTTTACGCATGCACCGGGCGGAGTTATTTTCATCAAAATAGGGGGAAAGTGAAGAATGAAAGAGTGATGTTTACATTTTACTCAGCGTGATCTAACAAAGAATTCCGGAAATGCGGTCATATGACTCATTGCCTGACACCCCTTTCCGGTGTAAAATCGTCCAAAAGTGGTAGTCTCGGAACCGTTACTGAACAGTAGGTGCGGTGTAAATAACCATCTTGAACAAGAAGGCAGTAGTTGAACCAATCAATACTTCATTCCATTTTCTATTTATTCATTTTAAAGATGACAATGAAGGTTATATTAAATAGATAATGGTTATATTAACATCCAATCCCATGGCCAGGGTGAAGAGTTTACGCGCAAAGCAGCGCGCCTAATCAGGAAGGAGTTGCATGGTAAAAAGAGGAAGTTCCAACATTCGGAGAGCTTAAATAGCTCGAAACTGAGAAAGTACCGAATTTGAGGCTCTAGAAATAGTGTGACTCTTGCGAGTCAAAATTAAAGTAGAAATGCGTTTATCTAAGATTGAAGTGAAATAATCCGTTTATAATTAAAAATTAGGTGGCGGTAAAAAAATTTAATTTAAAGAAGATTAAAATCTTAAATCATTACACATATTTATATAGTTATATTAGTCTATCACAGAGCAAGAGATCGCTGATATTCTTATAAAACGTGGAAATGGTGAATTCGAAGACTTGAAAAAGTTACGGAGCCAAGTTTAAAATTAAAATTTTGTTCTAATGATATCAATTTCTTTTACTTAAAAAAAAGAAAATACTTCCGAAGGCCAAGCGAAATATTTAGATCAATAAAATCGCAATTCTAATTTGTTTCGCGTTATAAAATCGCGTTACGTAGTAAATGAATGTCCACAGAGTTCAATTAACAAAATTCTGATATCCCTTTATGTACTGTGGGAGAAATTTCTGCGATAGGTTTCTGCGGGCGATATCTGACGATATTTCTGTACTGTTAGGAAAATATAAATTCATAGATGCTCAGTGTCATATTCACGAGAAACCCGAGAGATATCCTCTTGGTAACCCAACTCATCCTACTTTCCTTGCAGCATGTGTGGTGTTAGGGCACAGAGATTGTACGAGCAACAATCTGTATGGCTTGAAAAGCAACCATAAAGTTTGAAAATGTTCCATACTGTCGGCTGAGGAGCTTGCAGTTCTTGGATGGCTCGCGACGAGTTCATATTCTAAGATTGCGAGTGAACATTTGCTGAATCCCTTGCATATTCATAGACAGACATAGATGGCCGATCAGGACTTTTACCATGACAAAAGAACCTTTTTCTTCAAATGAATAATTTGTCGGGTCTAATACCACTTGCTCTAGTTGATCGAGGGTAGCGAGTTCTCAGTTTTAACTCGACGGTTCATCTTTTCGTTTGTCTGTAAATTTGTTTGTTAAGCAATCACTATCAAACGCGATGTTCGATCTTCGAATTTGGCATAAATATGCCTAGAAGCAATAGAAAACGATTTATATGTGAGAATTTTTTATTTTTTGAATTCGTTTTACGATGGTGGTTGTTTCACTATTTCAATTTTTTGGCGAGTCATTGGCGAATTTGGCGCCATTAAAACATTTGAATAATTTTGGTAAAAAACGAAGCATTTAATTGCCTTAATTTTTTAATATTGATAAAAGCAGACATTTAATTGTAATTTTGTTAATATGATAAAAGCGGATATTTAATTGTAATTTTGTTAATACTAATGAAAATGAAGATTAGTGTAAATAATTCACATTGAAAAAAAAACATAAGCTTATTTTGACAATTTTTTTTCTGTTTAGTTACATCTTAACTTGTTTTTCTCTTTTAGTGGAAGTTTTTCCAGTAATTTTACCAAACGGTTCATGTTATAAAAATTTGAAGAAGTTTATCTTTTATTTGACCAAGGTTTTTTGCTTATTTATCACGGCAATTTTCATATTGTCGTGATAAGATCAATCCCACTTTTAATCAAGATACTTCTTCCATCCTCAAGTGCTTTTGTCACAGTTAGGGTTATGATAGTAAAAATTGTTTTCTTGGGAAATTACTTGATAGACAATTTATGATGTCCGGTGTCCCTACAAACAATGCTGTCTTCACAATGAATGACAACATTCGCTAAACTTTTAACCGCTTAACCTAAAAGCCCGAGAATACTCGTGCACCGAATTATCGAATTTTTAGTCTTAAAACTAAAATTTAACCATTATTTAACTTTATAATTTTACACAAAAATTACGTAGAATCTATGAACATATCAAGTATTATATGCCTTCTGAGATGAATGAAAACTACATCCACTTTCCGAAACAGAAGGGATCAACTTATTAGATAGCAAAGAAAATTATTCAGTTAAGGGGTTAAAGGCTGCGATGAAGAGCAGATATAATATTTTTTTAATTTGGGGGGGGCGATGTCTACTGTTCACGGAACTACTAATATATTTAGACATGTTCATGAATCTAGGGCTCTTGATAAAGGAGGTAGAGAGTCTAGGTAGCATTTGCGGTAGAAGTCTGAAGTTGGAACACATTTCTGCTTCGCTTTGAAGGAAAACTTACAACAACCAGCCGTAAAAAAATGAAAATTTCGTTGCTAAAGCACACATCAGAGTATGTGGCATCCCTCTGCCACACACTTCAGTGCTTTCGGCGCTTTTGGCTGCACTTCTTCGAAACTTGAGAATCGTTGCTACTAGCAAATTCTTCACTCGAGGAAAAAGTCTCATGAGATGAGATAAGCTGAATAAATTTCTTATAGAAATACAGGAATGTTATGTTTTAACAAGCAGTTTGACTTTAGGAGGGACTTGTGAGTTAGCGCATTTTCTGGATGGAGCCCGCACGACCCAGTCTTTCAAAGATTTGGTCTCTTGTGTCTCGCAGATTCATGCAAACATTTAAGGACTTAAACATATTCTTCTTTGGTGGTTATTAGATCATTCTGAAGGAAACCCTTGCACATTAAATATTTAAAAAGTTCTGCAAAATTATTTTTAAATTTCTGCAACTGTTTGAACATAATAGTATAATTTAAGTTATGGAAGTTCATCTTCCTTTGAACAGCGGTAAAGATTTCAAATTACGCGGAATTTTGCGGTAACCTGTTTCCGCTGCGAGTTTCGATCAAAATTCCATTAATTCGAATTAGCAGAATTAAAAGTTTTTGTCACGTCATAAAAAACGATAGTTGCAATAAAACTTTTATGTACCGGATCTGATTTAAAATATTCTGATGTCGAGTTTCATAAAACAATTAAAACATGAAACAAGATGAAGACTTTTTTTTCATGTTTACAATACACAATTTGCTACATTGAAAATTCATATATTTTTATTCATAATGAGAACTTGATCATTCCAACCTTTCGACAGAATGTCAACTATGAGATCGCTACAAAACTGTCTCGAAGTTATCATCTGATTGCCTCAAGTGGCGTTTTTTAAACAGTTGGTCACATCTTCAAGTTGGGTAGCATAAAATCAGAGGAGTCTCGTTCATTAGAGTAGCAGCCCCCTCTGCATTTATTTCGAAATCAAAATGATTTGTTTATTTTGTTATATTTCTCGATTTTTCTTTACTGATAACTCCAGTAAATATCACATGGCAGAAAATAAAAAGACGCATCACAAACCGTCGTTTAAAAAAGGAGAAACTGGTCTTCTTAGGGATGAAGAGGTTTCCTAATTCTATATCTGAAAGATAAACTACCTTGAGCCCAATTTTACTGATTTTGATATTTCTATTGTATTAACATTATCCCGATAGCATCTTAAGATGGTCGAAGTGTCATAGCTGAAGGTCGAACAGATACAAGATAGACGGTCACAAAAAATAAATTTCGCATTGCAGTACTTTGCGCTCTGGAACTTTCTCTTGGTTCTCCTGTGAAATGTTAAAATTGTTTCTTAAGATAATTTATCTCTAAAGTGCAGTATTATAGAGTAACTCAAAAACTGGCAGTCGCAATCTAATTTTTGGGATGTAGTGGCATAGCGGTAAATTATCAGCTTTGAGATGAGAGAGTTCCAGTCTCGAAATCTGATTCTATTAAGCGAAACATTCACCTCTAGGCCACTCCACTTTTTTTGGAACACTGTGTTCTAATACCCTTCGTCAATCTAAAAATCCGATGAGAATCGAAGTACACCTAGGGAAAAGTTTAAAATACATTATCGTTTGTTTTCCATTCAGTGTGGAAAAAAAAGTTTCAAAAGTGAAATACGATGCTTCGAGAAGGAAGGATACTCTCTTCGAAAAGCGAAAACCTCCCATGGGGAGGAGGAATGTTGGTGTGAGTCAGTCTGGAGAATTCAGGGCGGCTAGGGGCCCGTTTTGAAGGCGAGTGGAGGAGTGGGGGGATCGCAGCGGCCGGTAGTGCGCTTTGGAGCCTTCGTGAACGACCCACCTAAATGGTTAGGCTTAAATGGGTAGTATCAAACCGGTCGTTGGTCCAAATGGTGTAGAACAGCTTTGTCGTGAATGTCCAGCTTTAAGGATCCGCATGTGTGTGGATCCACTGTATGTTAAATCTGACACCGAGCAAGGCCGGCCCGAACAAA
The DNA here is from genome assembly GCA_013235015.1 of Araneus ventricosus. Classification (NCBI taxonomy): domain Eukaryota; kingdom Metazoa; phylum Arthropoda; class Arachnida; order Araneae; family Araneidae; genus Araneus; species Araneus ventricosus. Next base: position 16,945 of record BGPR01026176.1, on the reverse strand, counting down.
AGCGGGGCCTGGTGCAAAGTTAATTTGCGGGGCCTTGAAACTATTTTCGTAAAACAAAATAATAATTTATTGCATTTTCCTATTTATTGCACTGCACAAATTATAGACTTAAGAAATACGTTAAAATGGAAATTAATTAGATTATTAGATTTATGAATTATTTTTGGTAGTATTTGAAAGAGTGGCACAACGTGGCATCTTTGTATTTTGGGGAGAGTAACCATCCCGTCTTCGTTTCCGATGTTTCTCATTCTTTAATTTTCTTAAATAATTTCAGAAAAACTTCTGCTATTTTTATCATTCGGAAAATCCTAGTTTTTTTACTTATGTCACACTAATTTGTATGATAGCCGTTCTAAATTTATCATTTATAATTTCAGGCCAAATACCAGGATCATTGATATCGATATTTCGTTTTCAACTCTTTGTTGATCCTGTTGAAGCTGCGATTCTCGGACTAATTCATCTTGTCCTTAATTCGACTCAGACAAAAAAATCCACCGTCTATAGATTTCCCTCTGCTTCATAATTATCTTTCCGAAGATTTGAAATGTGCACATATACGATATATTCCTACTTCTTATTATTTTTTAATTTTAATCCGTATTTATGTATATTCGGATTAAAATAAAAAATAAGACATTTTTAATTTGCAAATTCAGTCAACTGCGCGGGGCCTAGTGCGGTCGCACCGTTCGTACACCACGCCGGCCGGCCCTGACACCGAGAGTCAAATGTTCTCCCGCTGATGTAATCTAGGAAGGAAGTGTACCCGCTCAAGTGTCGTCATATGAAGGCGGTTCAAAATTACCAGCTCCGTCCCAAAATAGATCTGGTGTTACTACAAACCGTCAAGTAAATATGACTAAACTAAAGTTGGTATCAACTTTTTTCTCAGTTTTATTATTTTTTTATTATTTTCTTTGGTCCTTTCTAAGGCCGTGAGATACAGAGTGACAATTATTGATCTATATGAAATAAGAAATAAAATTTTCAAAAACTACAGAGTTCAAAAATTTTATTCAAATTTTAAAAGTAACTACAGATATTCGGATTTTGTTTATGACATGTTCCATATGCTTGCCATCAATGGCTATGACGTGGCGCAGACAAAGAGCAAAATTCTGCAAAATCGCTGAAGTTTTCGAGACTTCGACACTACCAGTTCTCTCGAACTTTTAAATCACATTTTTAATTGTTATAACACTTGGACCGATTGTCTTTAGCTTGTACTAGGTCGCAAATTTCCTTTGAGCCGCAATCGGGCTGTTATTGCTCGAATAGTAAGCCTTGACGATCGATATACGCTCAGAAACACTGTATTTCGACATTTTAAACGAAAAATGAACAACAACAACAAGAGTGCGCATGCTCAAAAAAAGTCCCAACATGCGCTGCATTCAACCGCCTTTATCTGAATCTCGACAACGGTTCAAAATTTATCAAGTTTTTTTTTTTTTTTTTCATATAGCTCAAAAATTGTCACCTTGTATATACTTCCCACATCTGATTAGCGCTAAGTAACTTGTAAAACATTCTAGCCTAAGTTTTTGATGATATAAAAACCTAGATTAACTTCTAATTTGAAGCCATAAGAAGTATCTTGATTCCTTAAATATTCCTTTAAATATTAATTAATAAAATTAATAAATCAAATTAATTTCTATCTAATAAGCTAAATTAATTCTTTTGCTTAAGTCAATCTCAGTCCCAAAAATATTTGAATATACCATTACTAGAAAAAGTGTTTTTTAAATGGTTTCTATTCACGAGAAAGAAACACTTTCAGTTACGTGTTAATATTAAAATATTTTTCGTTTATTCCCAAAAAGTTGGAACAAGCATTTATTTCCTTAAATATTGATTTTAGACACATACTTCCAATTACAAAGTTTCTTCACATAAGGTAAGAATTTGTGTTTAAACACTTTGACTTCTGCGGAAGTTGAAAATAAAAAGTTAAGAAAATTAAATTTTATACGTACCCCATAGAGCAAAAGTGTCAATGAGTGAAACGTTCCTCTTACATCTATGCAGAAACTGAGTTTCACAAATCTGTCTACAAAACGTAGAGATATATGTTAATTTTTAAATCTGAAAGGGCTGCTCACAAATTTATATGGCATTTATTGCAGAAATGTAAATTTATTCAACACAGAAAAACCGAGAAATGTAAATATTTGTCAAGTAGTAATATCAGCCAAACATCACGAAATGAAAATAAATTGCTAATGACACATAGTGTTACTCAGCTTCATTTGCAGATAGTTATAACTATCGACTTGAAAAAGAATGTAAGGACAACTTCAGAAAATGAAAATTTAAGGCATAACACGAAAATAGCCTAATGCTGAATTATTTGCTCTTTGCGTTGTGTGTATTATTAAGCTTTACCTAAAAGCAGTGGCTACTCGTCCTTTACGTCTGCAGAGTTGCAGAACCTACTAAAATTATTAAAAAAATTCGTATTTTTGTTTTTATTCTTATTTTCTTACTCGATTATTATACAAATGAGAAAAGAAGACATAAAATTAATGAAAAGGTAGACAGACACAGGATTGAGCTGCACACCAGATACTTTTGGAAAGCACTAAAATTCGCTCATTGAGTACATCTAAGTGACATAATGGACGAAGGCGAGTAGCTATTCTTTCTGTCTTAGAACCTAGCCGGAACTGGATTTTTGAATGCCCCTGTTTTGCGTTAATAATAAAATAACATTCATTTTTTCCTTTTCAATATCACCCATGGTTCGCCTTCGCGTTCTTGATTTTTTTTTTCATTGGCTGTTTTTAGGTTTCAGTTCCTACATATTCGAGTTCTCTTATTAAAACGGAATTCACCGAAAAAAGGACTACAATTATCTAAAAGTTAATTCATATAATTAAAACTACAAGTTTGAACTATGAGAAGGTAAAGCTATTTTTGAAAAAATTGTATTTTAATTGTATTCTAGTAATATTTTTATTGCACTGCTTGTTTCTGGGAAGATGAGCCTCACTGATAAGTCACAGTGAATTTTTTTTTGAAGATTCACAAGATGGACTATTTTTGTAAATACTTCAATTAATGTATTATTTGACTAGTGTTTAGATTTAACAAGACTCAACAAATACATTGTCATTTACTGATTCCGCCCTTTAAATAATTTTTTTAAATATGTATATTATCCCTAAAATGTACGTCGAAAGACTGGATCAAACAGCATTGAGAAGTATGGAAAAGTGGTCTAAGTTAACAACTTTGTCTTCTTATATATCTGTAAGTTTTGCTGATGGAGGTTTGGAACTTTTTATATGAATAGCTGAATGTAAAAATAACATTTTACTAATTGACATTTTTGCTCTATAGGGGTAGTAAAAAAATTTCATTTTTGTAACTTTTTAATATCAATACCCTTGGATATCAAAGTATTTTCATACAAATTCTCACCTTATTTTATGAAACATTGTAATTGGAAGTATATGTCTAAAATCAATATTTAAGGAAACCAACACTTGTTCCACCTTTTTGGACACCTTGTCTATATAAAACTCAACGCATGTATGTATATATGTTTGTTCCAGCATAACTTCCAAATGGCAGGACCAATTTTGATGAAACCTGGTATGCACGTTCCAAATTAGTTAACTTGAAGTAGGGGTAAATAAGCCCTAATACTTTCTCTGAGGGTGGGGTGGGGCAAAGTCTCCAAAATACATGTAATGAAAAGGCCGATTGACATGCTCGGCAATTTTGATGAAACTTGGTACATAGGTTCCTCATTAGCGGACTTGAATTACTGTAGGGCTAAATAAGACCTAAACCAGTCCATGAGGGTGGGGCGAGGCGAAGTCTCTAAAATACATATTAGAAATAGGCCGATAGACACCATAGACGATTTGGAAGTTTTTCGCGATTTTGATAAAATTTGGTACGCATACTTCTAATTAGCCAACTAAATATACGACTGGTACAAATAAACACTAATCGAGTCCATCGAAGTAGTGTCGGCAATATCTTTTAACTATATTTAATAAATCGGCCGTTTGGCATGAAATTTGATATAACTGGGACAATTTTTGATGGCATTGGGTACATATATTCCTCATAGGCTGACTAAAATTAGTGTATGGCAAATAAACTTTAATTCAATACCTCAGAGAAGGGTGGGACAAAATCAACAAAATACATGTAATCCCTTGGGACGATTAACATGATGTTAGATATAGCTAGGGCGATTTTGATGAAATTCGATACATATGCTTCTCAGTGGCCGAGTAAAAATGTTCTATGAGTAAATAAATACTAACCTAATCCCTGAGGGTAGGGTAATAGGACGCCATTTGAATTCGTCTAACAAATGGGCCGGTTGACGAGAAAATTGAGACGTGTGAGGCAATTTTGATGACACAGGGTACATATGTTCCTCACAGGCTGACTAAAAGTACTGAATGAATCAATAAGCGCTAAACGAATTGCTCAGAATAGGGTGGGGTAAAATCCTCAAAACTCATTAGGCCGACTGACATGCTGTTGGGTAAGGTTACGGCGATTTTGATGGATTTCGTAAATATGCTTCTAATTAGCCAGCTAAAAATATTGTTAATGCAAATAAACTCCAACCTAATCTCTGATGTTTGGGTGTGACAAATTTTTTTAAATACATGCGGCAAATGGACGAATGACGTGAAATTCGATTCGGCTTTGGTACTTATATGAAACTTGAGGCACATGTTCCGCATAGGCCAATACTTAAGGAGTAAATAAATACTCACCCAATACCTCAGATAGGGTGGAGCAAAGACATAGGCTGTCTGAGATCAAACTCAGTACAGCTGAAGTAATTTTGATGAAACTTGGTACGCATGTTCCTCATTAACTGACATGAAGTATTTTGAGGTAAATTTGCCTTAACCCAGTTCTTGAGGTAGATTGGGGCAATGTCTCCGAAATTCGAGGAAAAAATGGACTGATCGAAATGAAACTTAATTCACAGTTTTCAACAAGTCGAACTAAAATAATGGAGTGGTTAATTTTTTAAAATAATCCCTTAGGATGATATCTACCGATAAGATATGTAGAAATGCTTATTTAGAACGGCTGGATCAATTTTAGCGAAACATGATTCATTAGTTGATTGAGACACTTTAATTGTTGAAATTTTAATGGGAAAATGACTCCAACATTGTTCAAAAAAATAATGCATTCAGAAATGGCCCCTATCTCGCCTTCGTCTGGATTGGGTGGAGGTGATTTATGCAAATACGTTTAACAAATGGACATATTAGAATCAAATTTTATGGTAAGGGTTTTAAAATAATAAGATGCCCCAAACTAGCTAACAATGCTAGAAATAGGGTAGACTGGGACGTTTTTTCTTCTAAGAATTAAAAAAAAAGGAGTTCAAAATTTTAAAAATTTTTTAAGCTGATACTGTTAGTGTTTCAGAAAGAATTCGCCATAATATAATTGGAATATATTAATTATCAGTATTAATTTAAAACCTCAAACTGACACCAAAATACTTGCGTCAACCTGCCTGACTGCGGGGTAAGTTGACCCACTACTAGTATGAAGCGACTATCAGAAAATATTCTTGTATATTATTAAATTTTATTAATTTAAATAACTTAGTTTTGTTATTATCCACATTATGTGTGTTATATACAAATTTGGTGCATTTCTACTTAATAGAAATTGAGATACAACTTTTATGATCATCGTCAAATAGTATTGTATATCATCGTCTCCTACTTTGTAATTATTATCAAAATTGAGTCCGCATCGTTTTTCACAACAAATATCGTTGATAATAAATCTGGTGCAATTCCATTCCGCATATTCAGAGAGCTTTCTATAACGCATATCTTGAAAAACTCTGTGTAGCAGCCAGGTCAACGTGGTCCATACGAAATGGGCCAACTAGCCCCATATAGCCATTTTTGTTTCACATGAGTGTAGTAATTTATTCTGAAAGCATTTAGACAAACAAACAAGCCCTAAAGTAACAATGGAGAATTATCTGTCTAAATGTAATTTGTAAAAATGGAAATTCTAATTTATAAGAAAAAAAAAAGAAAACGATTATTTTGTCGCTTAACAAGTAACACCACTTATCTCAATTTTTTGAAATTTCAAAGAAGAGGAAAAAACTTAATTTTTCTTAAACAAACGTATGGTTGGAACATGTGGTCTCATATTCATAGCAGATGTTAAAAAAATTCAGAAATATTCGTTATTGATTGCGAAAAATTTAGTTGAATCTTCTGCTTTGAAATTTCAAAAAATTGAGATAGGTGGTGTTGCTTTTTAAACGACGATTTATAAGTGAGAAAATTTACTCAGCTTAGTAAAAATTAGAAAATTCTTGCTGGTTCTTTAATGAACGCTGCTTCATCAATTACGCTGATGTGGATGAAGGAAGACAGAATAATACACACACACTTGTCTGAAATGACAGGGTTAAATACCGCAAAGTTTTAAAAATATCGCGACCGGGCCAACGTTCCCCTATTGCCAACTAGCCCATGTAATACCGTATACTTTGATATATAATAAATGAAAGAATATTTTTGTACTGTTAATTTATGAATCATTTTAAAAAATTGAGAAATATTCCCGCAATAAAGCAACATTGGTAAACATTATGTTATTTTTAAAATATTGCTCAGTTTCTTGTCTTCCAAAAGAATTTGACCTGAAAAAGACCGGGCAACGCCTGGTACTCTGTTAGTATTATTTAAAAAGATCTATTGCAAGTGAATGTCATCACAGTAATTAAATGTTTTCATCATTTAGTTGTACATGAAACTTGAACAGGATGTAAAGGTGTGAAACGTAATCTGTCAATAAAAACGGATATTAGTAAACGTAGTTATTTCCGCGTGTTTCGCAACGACAAAAATCTACCGAAGCAAGTGAGAGAAGCAACGCGGAAGATTTCATTTATAAATTCGCCGTTCACGTTCGATATTAATTTATAAGAATATTTCTCTCAACTTAAAATGGCGCTGGCGCAAATGGTTGATAACAGGACAGCCCATTTCACCTACATTTGGGCCATCGAAAATGCTTCCAAACTACATTTTTCAAAGTCTTTTCGCAGTCCTATGTTTATAACGGATTCTGAAGACATGCATAAAACAAAATGGCAATTAACAATAGATCCTGGAATAGAATACTTAACATTTTTTATTCGTAGACTAGAAAAGGACGATGGACCAAACACGATTGAAATTGATTATGAAATTTCACTGCTTTCCGTTGATGGGTATCCTCTGGTCAAAATGATGGATAGAAAGCAATTCAAGAATTCTTCCAATTACGCATTGCGACGACTTGCGAACTCGGATGAAGTATTCAACGTAAGAAAAGACGATTTCTTGCCTAAAGACACGCTCACAGTTCAGTGTAGGATATGGAGGAAGGGCTTTGGAATATCGAAAGGTGATCTACATTATGTTCGCACTCAGAAAAGCATGGATCGAATTTACTTTGTTTGGACAATAAAGAATTTCAGCAATCTTCAGGAAAATGAAAAAAGGACACACATTGTAAATCCAACGACTGAAAGGGTTCCCCAGTTGACTGCGTCCTTCTACTTATTGGAAAAGCAGGGGACAGAGAAAGCCTTCGTCCATATTGACATAAGTGCTGAGTTAAAATGTCAATCAATACATGGTAGAGTATGTCTTTTAGATGCCAACGGAGGAGTGTACCACTCCATTCAAATTGAGGATTATGTTTATCTCAACCATGATTCAAAATGTTTAAGCAAGGCAGTTTATCCAAAAAGTCAGATCATGGCCAACAAGGAATCTTTATTACCTAATGATGTACTGACTTTTAGATGTGAATTCGAAATCGATACGGAACCTTTCTGCTGCCACATCGAACAGTACACAGATTTTGACTCATCAGATTCGGAGCGCATCATAGCTGGAATACCAGAGATACAATTTGTCGATACACCTGAAACATCTGGTACTGCTTCTGCATTGAAAAAGTTTCTCATTGACAACTTCAAAGAGGGAACTCTCAGCGATGTGTGCCTCCGAGCTGGTTCTGAATCCTTTCCTGTTCACAAACTTATTCTCAGTGCCTTCTCGCCTGTCTTTAAAGCTATGTTTACCAAAGACACGCAAGAAAAGACCAGTGGTTTTGTATATATTTCTGATGTTCATCCAGACACATTGCGGCTGTTGTTGTCGTACATCTACACAAACACCATAGCGGACCTTCAGTGGAAAAGTGCAGAAGATTTATTTAAGGCTTCCGATAAATACGGAATGATAGATCTGAGAGATAAGTGCTCTGATTTCTTGAAGTCGAATCTCACTGTAGGGAATTGTTGTAATATCTTAGCCATGGCGGACAGACATCATAATCAGAACCTACGAACATCAGTATATGGTTTTATGATTAAACATCAAAGCGAAATTTTTAAATCGGATATGTGGAAGACATTTAAAAGCGAAAATTTCGCTCTAGCAATGAACACCTTGGAACTTATTATCAGTTTTATGAAAAATACAGAAGACTTATGAATACTTCATTACTAACAATAATGCTTATAGTGACGATTAAGTAATAATTATAAATTATAATTAGTTTTTATAATATTTCGCATGCAATAAATATGATGTTGATAATTAATGTTTACAATGATAATAATGATGATGAAAATGGTATTAAAATGCATATAATATTGCATACAATAAATGTTTTAAATATTATGCTATTAATTAATGTTTACAATAATAACAATGATGATAAAAGTAATGTAATAATGTGCATGATTAATAATCTTATATATTCACAATAACGATTAATAATAAATATGAAGATCCTCTCATTAACTTAGTGTATTTTATTATCTCATACCATTTAAAGAGAACAAGTTTTATTCAGGTGAAGTACAACATACAATTAGACTTCATTTAATTTTAAGATGGATAACTTTTCTACTTTTTTGTCTTAAAAGATTAATGTATTTACTATGAACTTCGAAGTTATTTCACGTGCCTTGAATTTTATGTTGTAATATTATCTGTTATTTTACTGTATGCTTTAAAATTTGCAGAATTATTTAAGTCTAAATTATTTGAAGTTATTTATTTGCCTTTCTCGCTTCAATAAAAAATAATGAATTTCACCTTGTTGCTATGTAAACAAACAAGAAATCAAAAGTAAATGATTTCTCATATTTTAAATATTATTTTGTGTTTCTATTCATTATCCATAATAGCTTAAACAATTATCATAAATTTCGAAGTTCTTAAGTTCTTCTTGCTTTTTCATGTATCTGTTAATAAAATATAAATTAATTCAAAGTTTAAAATTTTTGATGTTCATAACAATATTACCAATTCTTCCCTCCTCTATCTAAAATTATTAACCCTTTATCAGTGTACAGCTGTTTTGTTATGCTACTTTAGGACATCTATATTTAAAATTTGTAGTTAAGCCTTATATTACAGTGCGTTTTTATAAATAATTGTATAATTGTATTGTCAATATTTCCCAATTAGAATTAGTTCCCGTCTAGTTTTGACGATTTTTTAAAAATTTGTTGTGAAGTTTTATCAAAAACAATTCACATTTTAAAATTATAATATTGTTTATTCTTCCCTATTTCCAGCTTGAATTTTTGTTACTAGACCAGAATGCAGTTTTTTTTTGTACAACCGTTGGGGATCTATGTTTTATAATTAGTAGATTAATATTATAATAATATAATAGCAATAAAAATTATATTATTGTAAGATAAAAATAACAATACAAACACATAATTTCTTTTACTATTATATAATAATAAGAAATATTATTAGATTGATTATAACATAGAAATATACATAATAACAAGGTGTATATTATTATTTATATATTATAATAATAGAGAAATAATAATACGTCATTCTTACTCATATTGCTAACAATGTATATTACACCTCAATACTTAGTTTTTTCCTTTTTTGGCATTCATGTGGTATTATATTTTGAAAAAGAATAGCAATGGATATATGCGGAAATAAATAAATTTTGGAATTTAATTTTTAGCTAGATTATCTTTCACTACACAGTAAACGCTATCATTAAGAGTGCTTAATCAAATTATATTATAATATTTTATAATGAAATCATGAATATAATATTATAATCAAATTATACTCAAATTAATAAACTGAAGTGGTTATGTGATTGTTCTATGCATTTTCTGCATCTTCCACATATTTCTGATCTAAAAAAGGTTATGAAATTTTAAATCAACAACACCTTTTACACGGACGTAGTTCAGAAATATTTTTTTAATAAAATTCCTTAAATTTACTTTATGTGACATGATATGCTAAATCTAAACCAAGCATTTTAAAGTAAATGTTTCATGTGGGGATATATTACTTCAGAAAATTCTCATTATAATTGATTAAATTACGTTAGTGGAAAACCTTTATAACTCTTGAAATGAAAATTTTCTGCGTAAAATTCATGAATGGTTTAAATAGATTGCATTTATTGCAGTTACTGAAATGCTCGTTTGTGGAAATTTTGATTTTGCAAAACATTATTTTCCAAGCTTTATAGTTAACCCTCTTTTGATTATGATTAGGCCAAAAGTTATAGTTAAAATGTATCACTATAAAATTATTACCAAAAAGCATTCGTTGTTATCAATTAAAATTGAAATAATGGATATAATAAAATGGTTTGATTTTTTGCTTCATATAAACTTGACGTTTATTTGCTATGTAGATAAATATACCAATAAAAATGAAACAAATTATAATACAATATTAATTGAATTTGGTTTCAATACAGTCAATGCATGTGACCTATCCAATGTGAAAAATTTAGAAAATATTTGAAACGAAAAACAGGTTTTTATTACAATTGCCTTCATCGATTTCTTGAAGTTCATGTTTAAAATATTTCTCATAAGCATACTCAATTGTTTAGTTTAGTGTCATGCTTGGAAGCCTTGCTAGAGTTTTAGAGAAAGGTTTTGTAATTTTAAACAGTAGCTAGATGGCGAGGACGACACCTGAGACGGCACTTTTCTCGATACACTTCTGCACCACACTAGCAGTATTTAATACTCTTGAATCACTGACGGATCACAGCTAGAATCAGGTACCAGACTCATACTCTGCCACTAGCTTATGATAGCCACTAGGCCACTGAGTCATGAGGACATTCAGTGCAGGTGAATGACTGAATTGCCGCATATAATAATATGCGTAATGTGGACCACACATAACAGACACTATTACGATCGCCACATGCGTGGAATCCTCTTAAACAGGGCATTCATCTGTACTCCATTCCATTCCATGTGTCCCAAGACTGGTTTTCCCCCACCCATTCAAGTCGGAAAATGAGGCACGTCATTCACGGAGGCTCCAAAGAGTGCTACCACCGTTCTTCGATCCCCCTACCGTCGCTCTTTGATCCCCCCGATTTCTCCTCCCCATACGGCGGATTTCCGATTTTCTAGCCTTGTCGCGAGGTCCCAATGTAGGCAGATCCAATCATGTGCCGCTACCCTCGCATCCAGGCTCCAAATTGTAATCGGCGCATGAAGTGTTGGATTTTGAGTTCGTTGAATTCCAGCTTTGCCATTCCGCTATGGCAATTTCCATCGGTTTTTAAAACTGCCGATTTTGCTTTTTCCTTCTCAAGTTCCAAAAATTCCATTTTGGAAGAGATGTGAATGGTCTTCTTTAAAGAGGTACGTCACATCATCGGCGATGGGACTGTTGACTATTCAATCCACCATTATTGTACCGTCAGTGGAATCGAGAGCCTGCTCAATAATACGGCGACTTTTTATCTTCTTACTCGAAATGCGCTCCCAGGTGAGTCCATGAGAAAACACAAACTAAAAGGAACTAAAAGGAAATACGAAGCACTTCAGTTCCAAAATTTCTAAAAGTAAATAATTTTGGATCAGTTCATTTCTAGGTAAATAATAAAAGATTTTTAAGGCTAGATTCCTTTTTTGGAAACTGAAAATAATTTTTTAAAATGTGAACATTTTAAAATGGCTGGAGAAAAGGATGTATCAATCATCTTTTTATGGACCTGCAGGAACGTAGTAAGGTTTCTTCTAAAACGATCCTGCGGCCAAGGTGGTCTGTTCACAGAGTCTAAAAAAGGAATAATACGTCGCTTAACAAGCAACACCACCTATCTCAGTTTTTTAAATTTCGAAGAGGAAGAAAAAAACTGTGTGTCTCGCAACCAATAATCAATATTTCTGAATTTTTTTAATATCTTATATGAACTTGAGACAGCATATTCCAACCAGGTATGAAAAAAAGTCATTAAATATTGGTTATTGGTTGCGAGAAACTCAGTTTTATCTTCCTCTTTGAAATTTCAAAAAATTGAGGTAAGTGGTGTTGCTTGCTAAGCGAAAAACCGCAACCGCATTTCAAAATTCCGAAAACTAGCTTAGGGCAAAAATCTGATGTAATTTCAAATTATTCAGGAAATTAATACTTAAATGTTCACACATGCAGGTTTGTTATAATTAAAGTTCGTCTATTCAGAAGGTCCTAGAGCCAGTTCTATAGTTCAAAACGAAACAAAATTTCGTTAATATTTATTACAACAGAAGTGCTTTGTAAAAAGTGGAAAAAAATGTTTACAATTTTCGTCAATAGATCGCTATGCCAATGTCTGAGGTCATTTCTGCAGATATTTTGTTAAATAAATAGAGAAAAGTTTATTTCATTATTAAATTGATATTATTGACGGCGAACCTTCTTGAGAAGTGGGGTCAAATTTGTTTATTATTTTTTAAATACTAGACCATGGGTAACTAAGCCAGTGGCGTCCCTTGGAAAGCGCAGGATGATGTGGTAGAAAGGATACATACAATTTGGAAATCCCGAAAATTCGTAAACAGTATCACTTGACAGTTAACCCTTTTTTTCCACTTTTAAAGTCCTCTAAAAAATTTATGCTTCCTTTTTGTTTTATATTTTACAACTTTTACATTTGAAAGTGAAGATTGAAAATTAAAAAGTTGATATACTTTAAATCTTCAATATTTTCGATCATTTGTTCTCTCTTTTCAAATATAAAAAATAAGTTTATAAAAATCAAAGCGTGTGTCATATAGAAAGCCCTCGTGGGTCAGTGTCTGACCCAGTGGCAGCTCGTCCATTAGGGCTGCAGAACTGCAGTCCCCCTTGAAATTATTTTAAAAGCTTTATTTTCGTTTTTATTCTAATTGATTTTCTGTTCCACTTTAAGAGTTCAATGATAATCGAAAACGGCAAAAAAGTAATAAAAACCGTAAAAGGAAGACGGAAAATAAATAAAAAATTAAGAGAGTAACAGATCAGAGATGCAGAGAATTTTCCCCTCCTAGAATCGAAATTTACCACATTGAGCAACGCGGAGCTCTCAATCGGAAGAAAAAAGCAACCCTTTCTCCCATTGAAATTAGAACCCCGTGAGATGCACTCAGAAGCAGCTCACGCTTGGCGCAACTTCCTCATTTGGCCTTTTTTCGCTCTCCGTCCAGTCGTTAAGTAGTTTTTTAAATCAAATTCTGGAAGAGTAGTAATGTTTTGCCCCTTTATCTTTTTTGGGGTGCTGATTACGAATCTGACGTTTGCCACCAATAATTTTTGTCGGAATTTTAGTTATAGCTAAAAAGCATGAAGAAACATTTTTCCAGTTTTTTTTGCTTATAACTCAAAAATTATAAATTTTTAGTATATCATCATTACATATCAAAATAATCAGCATAAAATTTCCTACAACTTAGGTCAATATAGCTTCTGCAGCACTGCTTGTTTCTGGTCTGACGAGCCGCCACTGGTCTGACCCGTGGGTCATAGGTTCGCCACCAATACTCAAGATCCTGAATATAAATCAATAGGCATCCCTTCGCCTTAGATATTGGTGAAGCGGTACTTATTGATAAAATTTACCTCTCTTACAGGGCCCATTACTTGTCCTACATTCTAGTCGAATTTTGTTGCATTTGGAGCCATAGAACCGGCCCTCGAGCCTTCTGAATAGGTGAACTTGAATTATAACAACCTTGAATTTTCAAACAAACATTAGGAAATAACGGCTTTTATATAACAAAGCTATTTTAAAAAATTAATTAATATTTCACTACATTATTTCTCAAAGTTACTTACCTTCTTGGATTCTCAGCATTTAAAAAAGTAATTGATTAGTTTCAATTGCTTTGTTTTTTTATTGAGGAGAGGCAGTACTAAAGTCTGCAAACCGCTGCTTTTATGTTTCCTTTGCTAACTATTGAATGATCAGCAAGATGGTTTGATTTAGATAATGACAAAAAGATAAAAAGTATTTTCAATGTTTCAACACAATTTATTTTTACTCTAATTTTTATAGATTCAGAAATGTCACGAGTTAACAGAAAGCTGCATTATTTTTAATGAATTGCAAGAAGAGGAAGACGCATAAACTGAATGTTCTGAAGAAACGCCTTTAAATTTGAGTGTCAAATCATCAGTGAAACTGAAATTGGTGATACTGTGGACGATAGCGACAGCATTTTAGTTTCAGCAAGGCAACTTTTTTCTGTGTTTTATATTACAGTTTTATTTCAAAAATTTCATGATTGAAATATTTGTATAGTGTTTTAAACCTATTTTTATTCAATTCTTTTTTTTCTGGAAACTTTAGTTGCTCCAAGATGTTTTATTCTATTTATACTTTTTTCAAATGGCTTACAATTATTTCGTATATTAATAAGCATTTGTTGAATAGAATTAAGAATAGTTTCGTAAATATATTGACAGGTAAAACATCAATATTTAAAAGTTAATTTTTTAAAAAATTTTCCAAGTTTTGCTAAATTAAACTAGAGATATTACGAATTATTATAATGATAAATATTTAATAAATCGTTACCCACTGACTTATATATGTTAGGTTATTTTTTCGAAAAGAAACTAGTTTGGTCTTATTATAATATTTCTGTGCTGAAATCTTAAAACCCATTTTTCTCAACTTGCTTTGTCCGAAATCATGTCTACGACAAAATGCTAAATGTCAGTCACATTTCATTCAAATTATTTCAAATAATTTCTGTATACTCACAAATATTAGCTTCATAGCATTAGTAATCGATTTGTAAAATTTTGATTAGAAAAAATTAAAAAATCAAGAAAGTGAAAGTATCTGATTTTTTTTCCAAAAAACTATATAGATTTTTGAGAAGATATGTTTTCCTCAAAAACTAATCTAGATATCCAAATTAAGATCTCTGATTACATTAAGCTCATTATGAGGATTCTTTGAAAAATGTTTGGTAACAAATTAATCAAAACTGAATGAGAAAAAGCATTTAAAAAAGGCTTATTTTTTGAAAAGAAAATTAAATTTTATTTTAATTTTAAAAATTTGAACAAGAGCAATATTTTAGAAATCTAAGTATCTGAGCTGTTTTCATCCAATTACTGCAAAACAAACCAAAATTGGCTTAAAATGTACTTTGAAACGAAATAAAAAAACGTTGAACATATGTAATTTTTAATGACTTAAAGAAACATTCATGCCATATTCGAAGAAAATCAAACAACACGTGCAGTGTGACCAACAAATTTACTGACAAACAGGTGAAATGTAAAACGGACGAATTAAAATAGGACCTTGACTCGATCATTAACGGATATTTCTATTATTGAAAAAAAAGACAATAAATAGCATCTATATTTGCTAAAAGTCAACCATACTTTACAGCTTAACATCAGCACGAAAGTATCAGTTTTCATTTAATAAATAACAGGCACATTCCTTCATTCAGATATCTTTATCATAACAGGTTTCATTTATGCAAAATGACCTCTTCTTAACACTTTGGATGATAACACAGGAAACAGATATGGCGGAAATTGGACTTAGAAGTTTAGTCCGGAAATCTGAACGCCCTTTCTTGAAACAATTAGAATGACCAATTATGTGGATTGTGCTAACGATAACAAGAAAGCAAATTTCACTTATAAATTATTACTGGAACACGCAACAGCTTTGCTCTCGTTCAGCTTATGCTTTAAGAAGTGCATTATCTGCTTGACTTTTCACTGGAATTGCAAACTCAGTTGTACAATTGTGCACGTGGTGGTGTACACAGGGAACATCATAAATGAAAGAACAACGTGTAAGTGAATATGCGTATATTTATTAATAATAATATAATGAAAATCAATATATATATATATAGAGAGAGAGTATAAATCGTAAAATGAAAGAGTATATAACGTAAAATGAAAAACGCAATTAATTGCGTATGTGATATATTTATATATATATTTTTCCATCTGCTACTATTCGCATTTTTAACTTTACTCGGATATACTTTCAATTCGTTTTTTCAGATCTTTTCGAAATTGATATGAAAGTTTATTATTTTATTTTATTGTTTATATATATATAACCTCATTTCAACTAGTGTTGGTTAATCCAATGAAGAGGCAGTCTTTGACGAATGAAGATGAGTTTATATTATTCAATCATGCTTTAATCGATAGGTTTCAGGTAATTTTAAATAATTCGGAAAAATATCAAGCCATTGTTAAAGTATAAATAGACGCAAAGCGCGGTCACCTGCAACAAAAGAAATAAGCCACGCCGAAGCGGGGCGTCTGGCAGGAAGGCTACATGGTTTTAAAAAGGGGAAGCTGCACCATCGCAGCGAGATCAAGTAGTATCGGAAAAGAGGGGAATTCCCGATCGTGAGAGCGGTTGAAACTGGATTTCAGCCAGTTGAAGTGACAGTTAATTGTGTGTTAGAGTTTAAATAGAAATAATTTTACGAATTAAATTTTGAATGGCGTTTTCTAAAATTAGGAAAGTGTTAATTTATTACATATATATATTAACAAAAGAAAACATCAAAACCACGCCATAAAAGAAAAACCAAAACAAGAGTCATAACGAATTAAATTTAAGCATTTACGACAAAAGAAAT
>BGPR01026175.1:0-21716 GCA_013235015.1 Araneus ventricosus | reverse complement strand
TTATCTTTCAATTGAAGTATAAGTGCCTTTATCTTTCAATTGAAGTAAAAGTACCTTTACCTTTCAATTGAAGTAGAAGTGCCTTTATCTTTCACTTGAAGTAGAAGTGCTTGAGAAGGATAATTTTAAAAGCAAGGATAAATTGAATTTATCACATATACGTATATAAATCTTCTATTCGTATATCACCGATTTGACCGTTTACCCTGCTGGAGGCACCAGTTGGAAATTGATTATTGCACCTGCTTTTTCGTAAGAAGCAAGCCGCCTTAAAACGTGACTGACCATTGGAAGAAATAAAGCATTCCAGCGTGGCGACCCATTGGAGATTCTTTCGTCACTTTGATCACGAGTTCGTTTGCCATCAACGAAAGCAAAAAAATAAATAAATAATGATAATAAGAGATGTTCTGCTGTAATAGCTGTGTAAAGCCCCTAAAATCACAAATGCACGATGTTTTCCTTACCTACGTAGTTGAGATTATATTCGTCCTTCACACTAAACACGGCTATTCATTTCTTCTCAAAATATTCCGAATGCTATTCTACATTTCTTATTGCTACTCTAATTATAACACGAAAGCGGTTAGGAAATACATTTATATTCTTACTACACACATAAAAAAAAATAAACATTTATGCCAACGTTATAACATATTTATACATAGCAGTATGCCTTTCTCTTAATTTCAGTAGATGTACGAAATACAACATTGAGACATATTGATAAAATTCTAATAACTATAAAGAATGTTTTGCAAAAAAAAAAAGAACTATACATCAGAATTCTTTTTAAAGAACCCCAAGAATGGCCAATCCTGTACAAAAGGTATTGAAGTAAATATATTATACTCTTCTCACCAAAATTCCTTATACTATACCTGAATTCAAACAAGAGTGACTTTTCTGAGTCGGAATTTCAAAAAAAATTATCAATCATTTTAATGTTTTATAGAAAGCAACGAATGCAAGGAAATATTCTATGTGTATTTTCTAATGAAAATATATTTTATTAATAAATATTGTAAAAGCCATCATGAATAATGGAATTAGCCAGCAATGTTAAAAAGTTTTGTCACATGCTTTCAGGAGGACGGAGATGGGTTTGAAGATGCAATTATGTTTATCGTAAAATTACCTAATGCTTTTTTAGGATTACCTCAGTAACAATAAGAAATACTCCATATTTTGTCACTGATCCTATATGACTTCACGAATTACTAGACTTCCAATTCATCCCAGTCTCAATAAACTAAAAAGCATCATTCCATTTTGGCGGAGATTGCGATACCTTAAATCGAAAAATTTATCAATGCAGATTTCACCAGCGTTAGGTTGGTCGATTTTAAGTCGAGTGTTTGTTTCGCTATTTGTGCGCGTTAAGGTCAGTGAGACACGTGAAATCCGGCTAGCCTAGCATTAGCGTTGTCAGATACCCCATGGAGATTAGACCGGTGTAGTAGTGAATATCGCTGTTAAGTTTTGGTAATTTTTTTGCCTGTTTTTGAGTTTTAATCGGAGAAAAACTCCAGTGATAATTCCATTTTTTCCCCTGCAGTTGCAAATTCTTGGATGTGGAGCTTCGGTGGAATTTTTTCATGAATGGGAAAGTACTGAAGGATGGAATAGTTCAACTTATAAACAACGACAGAGACGACGAGCTTGTAGAATACCCAAGTGAGGTCACTGATGTTAAAATTACACGTTAGGATGGAATAGAGACTAATCAAATAACCTTATGAATTAACCTGAACTGCACGATGAAGCCTCAAGTAGGAATGTGATGCTTTTCATGAGAAGGAGTGATATAGAAGCTATAGAACATCAATCTGCAGGGAGGCAACTTACGATCACAAACTTCGAAAAAAAAATGTATATAAAAAATATAAATATAGATTCATTTTAATTTTATAATTGCTTTCTCTTTTTTATTATTATAGTTCTAGATTATTAGCTTGCTGGTTATATAACTACTCTTTTTATATTGAAATACAACACATCATGAAAGATACTCATACGTGGTATAGAGTATTTTGAATAAAAAGTGTTCCTTCTTTTTCTTTCCCTCTTATTCGACATTGGCAATACCCGTTTTGTCGGATAACTGGGACCCTATTGTACCGCCAAACTAGATCAACCATAAGGCATAAAATCGAAAAAATCTGCCGATTTTGACCACTATGTCTTTCTCTTTAAGCAACAAAATGATTTAAACAGAGTAAAACTATTTCATCTGGGTTTTTTTTTTTTTTTCCTTTTCTTTTCTTTTTCTTGTATTCTGAGTAAGTAGGGAAAGGTCCTTTTTTCCCCCTTCAAAACCATTGCAATATAAAACGGCAAGTAATAAAATCCCATTGATTAAAGAAGAAACAAATTATTTACTAACCATTTTATTCCAATGTTAAGTAACATAGCTTAAGTATGTATCATGACTTTTTTATTTATGATGACACGTGAAATAACATTTATATTGACAGAAACATTCCGAAAAGTTTGAGAAAACGGACTGTTGCTACTGATAAGTAAAACATGTTTCTGCGGAGATTCTCCATCCCTCATCCCACCCCCTAAAATGGATAAAGAATATGCAGTAACACTACGTGTGCGCTCTGAAAAATTGGTCACGCAAAGCGACGCTGCTAAATAAAGATCTATTAGCTTGCGCATAAATATATTATTGCACATATATTATTTCAGAAAACAAATTTTTTTGTAATGCATTAAATATAGTTTCCATATCGAAATTTTCTTCAATTGCTCCATTTTAATATATTGCTAAGGAAATCAATCTGCCTTTTAAAAAATTTAATCAAAGACATTAAAACCGGTCTTTATGCCACTACAAAAGATCAGCAAAATAGACCGTTCCATATTAGATCTTTCCTCAAAGACAGACTTTTTGTACGTTGAACTAGACTGAAAATTTTTTATTTAAAAGAGATCATTTTACTCTATCAAACAGTGGTCATGCTTGGAACTTGCAACATTCTTCTTCAGCTGATCTTCACGTGAAAAACACCACACAGCACTTTTACTCTCATAATTTTATTCGCTTATCATTAATACTTTATTTCTTAAGATAAGACAATTTTATAAGATTTTATGACTCTATCATAAGATTATAAACAACAAAATATCGAAACTCATCGGAAGTAATCACGAACTGATACTTTTTCACCAGCATCAGACGCAGTTAAAGGTTAAATTGCAAGAGACGGACTCAAGATAAGTTCGGAGCAGTAATCGAAGGCCATAAAATTTTTAAAGATTTGCTCGAGTGGAAATAAAAATCAAAAGAGGTGTGCTCCGAGCAAGCCCTGGAGACATGTAAGAGCAAAGACCTTGCTCGTCTACAAATGAGGGGATTTATTGCTGGCCGGTGACAAAGAAGTCTTTCAACCCATAAGACAGCCGCCGCGCACACTAAACCGGTCGACGGAAGAGAATAAAACAGCTGAGTTGAGAAAAAAATCATAATTTAATTTTTTAACTTAAATCGTACTTGCAAAAAGTTCCACGAAAGAAATGGCACGCCAGTCGTGTGTTTTTCTTTTTAGTCAAGAATGTTCGACAGGCTTTGTTTAGAGAAAAATGTTCTATAGCGATTTCGATTCGATAGATGTTATCGAGAAATGTTTGACAGCGATAGGAAGATATAAAAATTTTGACAGAAAGGGGTCACGTGCGCAAAAAGATTTTCAACTATATACAGTTAAAGGTCACAGAATCAAATCTCTTGACTACTAATTTTTATTTCTTGTTTTATAACATTTGATTTATGTAATGGAGTGTACTCAGATGTTATTTCGTAAATTCCATAGTGTCCAACTGACTACCTCATGAGAAAAAAAATCTATAGTTTTTTATACATATAATTTCAGAAAATGTTCTTTGGAAATTTAAAATATATAATACCTCAGACTCACATCAAATATTTACACAGGTACAAAGTTCCTATCAAAAATTCCTGTAAGTAAAATGAAATGAAAATTTGTGATAAATTCCTTGAAAATTTCATAAAAAAGTACAGCGGTTCCCAACCTTTTTAGTTGTGTGGACCACCAGTTGTGTAAAAAAACATTTTGAGGCCCACTAACTAAATATACAATTAAAAAAATACAAACACATATATTTATATGTATATTATATGAACGTACATGTCAGTAATTAGTAAAGCTTACTGTAAAAGGATTAAAAATATAAAGTTTATAAAATAAAAAACGAGTGACGGCTCTTGAAGCTGCCCTGTCTTCGACTCTTGACTAGAGTTCCGTGGCCCATAGATTGAGAATCGCTGAAATAGTAGACTAAGGCATAAACCCACAGGGATAATTCAATCAACAATTCTCTTAAAATTGCTATTCTGGTGGATATTTTACTTCTAGCCGATGGAGAGACCGCCGCTTTGTTTGAACACGTCTACGAAACTAAAATGTGGGAAAATAATTTGTGTGGGACTGTTGCAAAAAAGAGGCTATACTAGTTTTTCAAATGCAAGACTAGAAAATTAAACTTTAATAAATGATGGTAGTTAATCATACATAGCAATTTTTAAAATGAATATTCTTTGAGAAACTGAAAATCTAAGAAGGCTGGGTCCTTCCAAATTCTAAAGATTAATATCGCCTTAAATAAACTAATATTTAGGGTTTTCCATGAGTATATTTTATCGACTAATACAAGACCAAGCCAGTTTAAAAACATAGATACTGTTTCAACTTGTTTTTATTACATATCTACTATAAAAATATTTCGTGTATTTATGCTAAAGAATTATCCATTTCTGGCGCTAAATAGAGTACTAAAAGTTTGTCGATTATACCTCATTTCTTATTAGGCTTCCCTCTCAAATTTCACTTCGAATTTTCGCAATTCCAGCCGCTTTCTCTACTAAACATGAATATTATCATTATTTTTAATACCTGCCTATAGCGAATATATAGCAAGAGCTGCTGATTGCAAAAATTCTTTCTTCACGTCACATAATTTGCTTTTCCTGAATCTAGATACTGTCAAGATTTAAGCTCACCCACACGATTTGGAAAATACTTTAAGAGAGGACCTTGACATAACTATTTGCAATCGTTCGATTTTATCATACTTTTCTACTTGGATGCGTAATTTCTTCGTCGATGTTAACTTATTGTATGTTGAGTTTCATGATAAGACGAAATCCATTAGGTCGGATTATTTATTAAGGCGAAATTATGCAAATAAATATATTAAGCTATGCCTTATACGGAGATGAAAGTACTTGATTAAATAGTAAAGACTTTTTTTTTAAAAAAATCAAGCCATACCTCTTACTAAATGAGGTGTTATGAATAAACATAAATAAACTTTTATAAATAACTATTAAACTTTTCAAATGGGCCCTCTTAAAGGTTTTATAACTTTCAAAGCTCTTTATGTTTAAAATGAACTTTCAAACTTGAGTCTACTTTTAAAACACTTGAATGAAAACTCTCCATCGATTATTGCTTGTTTGTTGCTTCGCCCCCCCCCCCCTTTAGTACAATACTATATAATTTGAATGCCAATCAGAATTATTCTGAAACACACCAGTGCGAAAAGAACCGGAATAAGAAAAGTCTTTTAGTTGGAAAAAATTTAATGAAGAACGAGGAATTCGATTCGTTCGTTTTATTAAGAAAAAAAGTATTAGAATACTCTTACTAAAATGGTTGCCACATGCTATATTTTTAAAAAGAAGCATTCTTAAAAGAAAATAATATATTCGTTTTATTAAGAAAAAAAGGATTAAAATACTCTTACTAAAATGATTGCCACATGCTATATTTTTAAAAAGAAGCATTCTTAAAAGAAAATAATATTTAAAATTCTGATTCTTTCAATTCACAACAAAAGATCAACAAAAACGAGATATTTTAAAACAATAGTTTGAAATGAAATGCATATTTAAAAAAAATAATTATTTAATTAATTAAATATTTAGACATGTATTAATAAATTACATCAACTATTAGCGATAACAGAAAATGCTGTTCGCTTTTAATTGCTTTAAAATGGCTTCTAAATTTATATTTATAAAAATAAAGTATGGAAATAAAAAGTTAGAAAAAAGCATGTTATAAAAACTCTTCCTCAGATTTGTGTCATACCAAAAAGAGAGAAAAATATATACAGCATTACTTTTAAAAAATGCCAGAGCTTTAGATAATAAGTCACTAAACATAACTCGTATAGCTAAAAGCTGCTATTAGTCAGTGGTGAATCCGGGGGGGGGAGGACTATCGGGCTAAAGCCCCCCAGAGCGAAGCCAGAATTCTTGATTTTATTTAATATCATTACAACTGTTTTTTCTTAATTTTCCTCTTTTTAAAAAATAATAAAAACGTTTCAATATTACTTTCTGGCTTGACAGGCTCGAAAATTTTCCTACTTGTAGCTTTGACGTTCTCGAAGACATTTTTTGGATAGTTATTTGATTGTAATTTTTATTAAATTATCGAAAGTATTGTTTTGTTTTTTATCATTTTTATTGTCAAGTCAAGTCTGTAAAGTTAAAGAGTTTTGGTTTACTTTAGCCTTGAGGTTTGACATTCATCACGACGATACAAAGTTTTTATCACCTCGCCCCCCCCCCAAACCCGAATCCTAGATTCGCCACTGCTATTAGTTATTTATTTCATAAAATATCGATATTCCCTACGACGTTGGGTCCTATAATTTATAAAAGGGCACGAATGACTATTTTCCTTACCCGTGCAATTACAACTCTACAAAAGATATTTTCTGAAAATGTGCCCTGGAAAGATACTAAGCAATGAAATGACTAAATTACTTTTCGAAATTTTACTGCTTTCTTCAGTTTTCACTCATCTTTTCTTAGTTGTAACGTTTAAAATGAGACCAAAAGTGGTCGGTCTACTTTACAGTAAATGTCACATTAAATTGAATTAAATACGAAAGTTTATACACTAAACAAGCACATGCCATCTAACGTCTAATTGACTTCTCATCGTTTTTCCTCTTGCAAGATGCGCTATAGATTTCAAAGTTGATTTTAAAGGGCATCACATGAGAACGGATTCCGTTAACGATAGATTTCTTACCTTCTGTATCTCTCGTGAGCAATATGAAGCAGGTCTCTCCTAACACTCTTAACGTAACTTGTCACTCATTAAAGATACGAACAGCAATGATCATATCCAGATTACAGAAAATTAGCTTTAATATAATATGAAAATACTACATTATTCTAATCAAACAGAAAAAGATGTGTGTATTACTTGAAGGAAGACAATCAAATACAAATTCTGATTAAGCTGCTTGGAAAAAACTGCAGTTTCATTATATACCCGGTTAGGGGGAAAAATTCATAAAACATGCAATTAATAGTTCTATTTTTATGTCAACGCATCATCAGGCCAGATGAGTAATCTAGTATTTCTTTCATTTTTTTTTTTCAGTGTTGGTGTATGGTGTGGAAAGCAATAAGAAGGGGAAAAAAGACTACCACATTCCTGTGAATCCCTAACCTTAAAAGGTCGTCTGCAACACCGGCGGAGCAACGCAACAGGTGTCTATAGCCGTGACCTCAATTCGGCTCCTCCGAAATCAAATGATATGAATGAATGAAAACGAAATACAAGAGCTCGATTTTATCCTTTAGCAAGTTTTTCCCCGATGTCTTCGTTCAAAGGATCAGATGGGTGAAAAGCGAAAAGGCTTTTCCTCTAGGAAAATAAAACAAGAAGAAATGAAGAAAGAAAAAAAAACGAGGGAGCGCAGAAAAACCAAATTTGCTCGAACTAATGAGAAGAATGAAAAAGAAATGCAAAAATGCGATTCCATTTCAGATGGGAGCGTAAGAAAACAAAACTGATCTGGAGATTAGCTTAGTTTATTATTTACTAGTTTTTTTACAATCTGGAGATGTTTTTAGGTGAGGTGCATTTGAAAATCGAGGACAAAAAAGAAACTAAAGCAATGAATATTCCGACTAGAATGGTGCTCATTTTATAAAATCTCAGATGTTTACTATTGTCGGATGTTAACGCAAAATGGATGAGGGGGATCCTCGTTTGTTTAACAAGGATATTTTACTTTTAGTATTATATTAATTTTTGCATCCACTAAAATACGGATAAAAAGATTTTACAATTTTGAGATACTCTACAAATTAGAAAGAATGAAATCCAATTAAGATAAATTTTTTAAAGTATATTCTCATTCCAGTTTTATTTTGCAGTTCAAAACGATTGAAGAAATGTTGTTCAGTTAAATAATCTTCACTGATTTTACGAAAAAAATTGATGCCAATTAGTTTTTGTACAAATATAAGAATTTAAAGTGATTTTTAAACTGTTTTCGTTTTACTTCTACTTTATTTAATGTAGCTAGTATTAGTTTTATTTTATAATAATGAATAAAAAATAAGAATATTTATTTGTTACATTCTTCAAACAAAATGAATACGTGGATTTGGTTTAATTTTAGATTTTATATAAAATGACTTGTTAAAATTCGAGGTCATTAATTGGTAAATATATAGATATGAATAGATAATAAAGTGTTTCGATTTTATCTATTAAGCAATAACTTAATAGAAAAAGAAGAAGGAAAAATTAGGAGAGCAACGGCTTAACTATAAAGAAATTTCAATTTGTGTTATTGAGAAAAACAGAAAAATTATCGAATAAGAAGCAAAATAATAATAATTATGTATAACTTTTACGATTAGCCTTATATGTTTTTTATTCGAAATGACTGAAAAAATAATGATTTTAACATCACTTAGATTTTTAATTATTATTTTTATTTTTCAATAAAACACTAAATTTTAAGTCTTACATCAATAACACTTTTATGAGATACGATTTGTTTTAATAATACATTTCTATTAAAAGTCAAATGCATATACTAGATCCGAGTTACCCAACTTTTTTCTTGATTTGTGACCATTGATTAAAACTGATGAATGTAAAAGACAGGTTCAAAATTCAATGAAATCTTTAGCGGAAAGATGAAAAATGTTCTGACATCCTCATATTCCGTGGCTGTGAGACCCATAATTCATACCGTACCTTTTTTTCAGAGTAATGAATAATTATATCATCAAGAATGCTGGGTTTGGAGTCAAATCTCATTATATTGTAAGCATTCCTAACAAGAAAACCAATACTCTCCTTATTGAAAACTCAAGATATTTTCCTGGAATCCAATAAACGTTTGCTTAAAACGAAGTTTTATAGTCACTATTTTCCTTTATTCTTTTTTAAAGATGCCATGGAACCCATCCCATGGTTACAGTTTTATTATAAACTAGCTGAAAGCCCGGCGTTGCTCGGGATCCATATTTTTTCATATACCGGCCTCCTGCTTTTTCCCCCCTGAAAATATTGTCACCAACTTTCCGCCAAAAACGTAAATCTTCTTTGAATCCTTTCTTGTTAAATTAAAACTTTTCAAATATAGTCTTTTTATCATCTTATAACAGTATGGTTTAAATGAATGGTCCTTTTTAACACAACTGAAGATTTACCAAAGGAATCCCGTTTCTTTGGAGGCATGATTTTAATTCAATTTTCCCAATATTTCAAAACCTATCCGGGTGTTTGAAATTCTCTGTAAATTATTATTTGTATACCCACTCTAAGGATGTGTTTGCTATTCTATAATACTCTCTATCAACTCAAATATGAAAAAGCATTTTTCTACTCTTTTTAAACAACGTTGCCATGCCAGAAACAAACTTTTAAAGTATAGAAAATATAAAAATAAATAGACACTCAAATACTCCACTGCACACTGATTAGGATCATTAAAAAATTTGTGAAATTTAGACGAAACATCGCGTAGTAACGTAGTAACTAAACTAAAGTCAATGAATATGTGAGAGCATATTAAAAGCTGCGAAATAAAAACGGAAGTTAATTGCATGCTACGAAATAAGAGCGGAAATAAAAAGTCTACTTTGACCAAAAAAAGCAGTATTTTCTTAGTTTAAACAGTGGTAACACGTAAATAAAGGATTTGATGAAACAATATATTAGTTTGAATTTTATTTTATAACAATAGAAGCATTGTTGCAATTTGATATTAAAATGAATTTTGAAACGTTAATTACAGTTAGAGAAAAAATTGTACAATAATTAAATTGATATCATTAAAAAGATAATTTTTTGCTCTTGAAAGTGATGTAAAAATAATTTTCGTACCGTAAGTATTTCAGAAGTTATTGGCTCAAAAACATCTAAAAATATCTTAATTTTTCTTTGTTTAATTAAATAACTAAAAATCTAATTGGAATTTTAAAATAATTTTTACGGTATTAGCTCCCTCTTGTAATAATTCATCACTGTGCCAAATTTGGTCGTCGTAAGTCCAACGATGTGGACATGCATAAAGAAACAAAAAACGAACAAACAAACACACATACTTTCCTCTTTTATATATATATAGATATTTCTTCCAACGAGATATTAAAAATAAAATTAATTAATTAATTAATTAAAAAACATCTCGTAAAATAACAGGATTCTATTTAAAGTCATCAAACAAGATTGAACTCCCATGTTTAAATAATATCCTAAGTTGCATGCTAAGCAACTGATTCAAGTTGAAGCAATTCAGAAAATATGAGTCAAAGAAAAATTTTGGATATCGGACTATGAGAAAATCTGCAAATTATGATGCATTTCTACCCATTTGATTCACAGAATCTATTTCTAATTAGACTTTCTGATTAAAAAACTTGGTAAATGTTAAGTTAATGCTACAATTTAAGATTCACGTAAATTACAAACACAGCGACTGAATATATGATTCTGGGTAACATTAGGCGTTGACGAGTAATGTTGTGTTGATTTGTGCAGATCGTAGATGGTACAAGCTGCGTTTCCTACACCTCCACATTTGTCTTTATAAAAAAAAAGCCTTCTAAGATTTATTTTTAAGAAAGGTAGTTTCTAAAAAATATTCGGGGTTTCATGTGACTTTTTTTTTATTGGAAGTTCACAGCACTTTAACCTACTGGGAATGCTTCCTTACTTTTTAGGTCCTATTTATAAAAAAAAAAAAAAAATGACATAAATTTGGTCATTAAGGCGTTCCATATTAATAGCCTATGATGCTAACATTATATTACTAAAACTACTACTTAATTAAAAACAAAATTTTCTCTATGTGAGTTTTCAACAAAGAATTTTTTAAAAAAAATACTGATTGAGTGCAAAGTAAATAAATAATATAAAAGAACAAAATATCTCAAAAAAGGTAGGTCAATTACACATCAGTTACATTAAAAAATTATTTAGCCATAATGTTGAAGCCATTCTCAAGTATAATCTTATTATCAAATATAACCTTATTTCTGTTATCTTTGGGGGGGGGGGGGGGATTGAAATTAAAATTGTATACTCGTTCGTCGTTCATTGAAATTATTAATTTTACTTCATTCTATGATATTTCATAACTGGAACGAAGTATAGCATACCAAGGGAAAAAATATATATTAATTTCATGAATGATTAAAATTCTGATCCCCTGTAATTATCTTGAAATAAGATACAACAAAATAAAAATATTTTATTCTGACAACTCAAAAGTCAAGAAATTTTTAATATTGTCTTTAAAAAATAAAATAATAATAATAATGGTTGAAAAGCAAATACCTTTCTAAAGAAAATTACTTTTACTAATGCATGAGTATTTTAAAAGAAACAGCCTTTAAATTAAGAAAAAATGCGCAGAATTTCTAAATACCAGGAACATTAAATTTCCTAAACATAAATAAATCAGAATTCTGCATGTGTACGAAATTTACCGTGCTTCATGCAAATAAAGAATGTTTATTTATAATGTAAACGACAGAGAGCTATAATTATTCAACATTTTCGAAACTTTTCAAAAAAAGAAAAGAATTTTCGAATAAAATAAATACTTTAGTATTATGTCAGACCCTGACACGGATTATTATTATTTACAGTAGTCCCAACAACTAGAAAATTGAGTCACTTTTTTAAAGAAAACCAAACATTTTATTTAAACAATATAAATGTTTGGAATCGATTTGTAAAGTATCTAAATATATTGGATGGTTTTTAAGAGAATTCCTGGGTTTTAGCTCCTACGCTAAAATCTGAATTGTTATTATTTACAAAATATCTTTGACTTACTTTCATAGTTTATATACATATAACCATATCGATTTTTAAAATAGCATTGAAATGAAATTCGGAAGAAATATTATATATACACAGCTTTTAACACGCTTTTTTACTAACTCGTAAACCAAGTATTATACAGAGAGAAAATGTAATCGTCAAGAGCTCGACCTCGAGATAATGAATCTCACAGTTTGACAAAAAAAAAAAAAAAAAAGTGCCTGACTGTGAACACGATAACTCAAAAACGCCACTAATTTCGGCATATGGTTTCATCGTCGGAATCGTAGTTCAATATCCAATTTAGGACTAAATCCGTCAGCGGACTCACCGTCAGTCGTCTTTCTATTCGTGCTTATGTCACGACCTGGATAAATAAAATTCGTTATGTGATCTTGCCACCAAAGTTGTAGAATTATATCAAATGTTGGACCCAATCAGTCAAAAAGAAAACTTCCAAAATGCATGCTCGGGTTTCTTCACTATATCACGAAGCACAAAACGTGCTATATTGTATTAGTATAAGTATAAGAAAAAGTCGAGAAGAAAATAATCCTGTTGACTGTTTTTTAAGACTTTTCGTTGCATAGAGACGAAAGGGGAAAAAATCATGTACATTTCTTATCAAAATTCCTTAATTTTAACCCTTTCGCGACTATTTTTTTTAAAACTTGCATTCATTTGAATGTACTTGGATGTCCCGTCAGTCTCGAAAGGGTAAAGCGGAATGCCGAAACAATATTAACGATAGAATCCTAAAAATGAAAACTGTTCTTCTACAATAATTGAAGCCCGTTTTTCTCTTTTATTATTATTATTTCATTTCATATTTAAATGAGAAACTACAACTCCAGCTTATTGACTTTCTAAAAATAAAAGAAAGAAAGATATTGTACAATTGGAAACAAGTAAATCTAACAGCCAACAATGAAATCAAACATGTCATTTATATTTCACATTTCAGTGTCAATATATCAAACATTTCCTCCTTTTACCCCTAAAAGTGACGGTTAAAATATATAGGTAGTTTTCGGACAGAATATGACAATGCCACGTACTTTAATTTGAATAAGTTTCATCGATTTTTACTGAATCTTCCCAGATTTCGGAATTTGAACTTTAAGACATTTATGTATGATGTGAAACTTTTTTTATTGATAGCATATTGTTTTGCGAACGATTCGTGAGCAATTTTGAACAATAAAACTGGAGAATTTGTAAACAAGTAAAATAAGAAAGTATTGAAACATGAAAAAAGCAATAGCCATTCCCTTCATATTTATTATCATATTTTTTCTTCACTTTAAGACAGAAAAAAAATGCACATAATACATATGACTTTTCAAACCTAAAATGGATATTTCCGAAAAGGATTAAATTCGTAGTAATTTAAATGCTGCTGAATGAATAATTTATCAAGGAAATAACTTCAAAAATTACAAACTGGAAATTATTTTTATTCTCTCTTGCTGGCATAAAAAGAATATTTTTTTAATTAATGAAGTTAGTTAATTCATTAAATTTTCAATGGATGCTTCAGAAGTACTATTATTAGCACAGCCCATGTACAGCATTACTAATGGGATAACTATAACCAAGAGCACAGCCTTATTGAAATTTCATATAAAATAAAAGTGTTTATAATTCTACTCTAGGTAATGCATTTGTGCTCAATGGCAGATAAAGGTAAAAAGTTGATGCTTACTGCAGACTTGCATTCTTGGTTCAATGTATCTCGGCTCGGTCAATGTGAGAATATGGGTGAAATTTTTAAAAGTCAGACAGTCGTCTTATAAAGTACGAGTTTGTCATCAAATTTTCTCCTAAATTTTAGGACTGGTGAAGTGATGAAACTTCACAGCAAATGATTGTTATAAATAAATAAAATAGAAATTTTTTCAAGAAAACACCCAAGTTTAAATAAGAATGCCTCTAAAAGTAACAACTTGTTAGCACAATCCTAGAGTTAAAAGTTGAAATAAGAAATAAAAGGCAATTAGAAATCACATTTGAAAATTTAATACAGCGTTCATGAAAGTCCGAGTCTTGTACCACGATAATCAACAGATTATTTCAGCAAAATCAATGTCACAATTTCATCGGCATTGGTTTAAAAAGAATATTTAGATAAATTCCAATAAGCAATGGACTTCTTTCATTGTACTATTAAAACAGAGGTGGAACACACGTAAAACTACTAAAAAAGAGGACTCGTTTTCTATTCTATTTAATATTAAAATGATTGTGTTATTATAATTTGCGTAGCTACTCTAGTTATATTGGAGAAATATCAGATTTAAATATGAGCTTCATTTAGATATGTCAAATATTATTAAAAATGGGATTTGATAAATTTATTGGCCAAACACTCTCAGCCCATCCAAAACACGGCAATACCAGATAAGAATTGTACAAAATAAAATAAATTTAGGTACCAATATTAAACTATGAAGGTTAAAATACTGAGATAATTTGTCACGAAAAACAATACCATTCGCTTATATACATTTACCGCTATAGTGACAACTGAGCGTATTTCAGAGTGCTGAAAGGATTTAATTATAAAAAATTTACAACTTACTCAAAACTAATAAATAAATTGAATAAATAAATTCCCATTAGTTTGCAAATCCAGAAAAATGTATAAATGAGAAAACAGCAAACATGAAACATTAATAAAGGCAAAACAAAAGATAGTGGAGTAACAGTTACAAGAGCTCTCTCTCTCTCTCAGCCTATTTTAAACGGTGTAAAAAAAAGATGTTTATTATTAAGCCTTTGTCGGTCAAATCCAAAAGCTTTTCTGAATTTTGCCGGCTGTGAGTGACCTCGTTTATTTCGCTTTTTAGCAATTCCAGTTAACGTTTTTGAGTTACAGATCGGCCGGTATTGTTTTGACTGCAGCTGTAGGCAGCAGTTCATGCTTGAAAACCTCACTCTGCGCATGGCGAGTTCCATTTCAAATTCCACGTTTTCACAAACGACAATCGACTTGCAAAGCGGATTAAAGACTGATTTCAGTTTTTGAGTCACCAGTGGCAACCGATGATCCGGCTTTGCTAATGCTTCAAAAAACGTTTTTTTTATTCATTTATTTATTGTACAAACAATTACAAAGATAAATCGTAAATTTGATGTGTGTGTACCCCAAGTTCACTGATTATTTGAAAATTTATTTAAACTACTAACGGATTGAACATTCGTAAGGAATAAGAAAATTTGATTAGACTGAATTTATACTCAGAAAAATTTGAAAGATTACTCTTGAATGGGTGAGTTATGTGTTATCTAATTTATTATAAAGTACAATAAAAATAAACAAAAATATAAAAAAATGATAAAAACAAACGAGCAAAATTTTATAAAGCTATGCGTTTTGCAATCTGTATAGATCATCTTGCTGAACAGAATTCTGTATAAAACTATTGGTTGCCATAGCAACTTCCTTTCACAAGTTGCCATAGCAACGGAGATGTATTCTTACTGGGTAAGATGAAACGAATAAATGAATATTCAAGAACATGGACAACGGACATTTCGTTACATCTATTAAATATGACAAATAAAACGGAATAGCAACAGAAACAGCAAACACTATATATATTATCTTAAATGTGAATTTGTTATGATTTTATCAGTCATTTTAAAAAATAAACACCCATTAAACATACAAGTAACATAAAGTAACTAAAATATTTTGCTGAGAAACATCCCATAGTTGATTCTAATTTAAGATTTCAAAAGATGTTTCATCAAAATACTACTAAGTTTATTATTATTTTACAAAATAATCTACAGGTCCGTAAAATAAAATCATTCTGCGGATACATTTTTTTTTTGAGAACAATAAATTCATAACGGTTTGCGAATTGTTTAATTTGGAAATTTGATTAAGAAAAAGAAATTATTCGCATTTTAAATAACGGGAAATATACTGTAGAACAATGCCTTTCTTTAAACTCTAAAGAACTCGTGCGACAAATCGCGACAATAGATATCAATATACTCTGGAAAATTTTAAAAAACGATAAAAATTAAAACAAATACTTATGATACCCATCTAAAAGAGTAAAATCTTTACAGTAAAATGGCGGAAAACTTCGCTAAGCAGAATAAAAAAGCAACATGTTTCATATTTCAAACTTTACAAATTAAAATTGCTTTATAATTTTTTTCCTTGTTATTAGTAAAATAAAGCCGGAGAGGAGATAAATAACTTTTCTTAATTAAGTAAAGCAAATATATAAGAATGAAAACGTCTTTTAGGCTTAAGATAACATGAGAAACATCATTTAGCTTAGAATTAATTATTCAACTGTATTTTTGTCGGGATTTTTTTTTAACTCTTTTCTGACATTTAATTCTAGAGTATCAAGAGATTACACATGAGACATAAAATAATTTAGATTGAAACATTCATAATTCTTAAATGAATTTAGTTTTTGTTTAGTTTAGTGAAGCTATGAGGACAACATAAAAAGCGTTATTTTTTTTATTTATAAAGTACCATTTTTCTGAATATAATAATCTCAATCATTTTTTCAGAATCACATCGATTTAAAAATTTGTTATGAATGTTGAAAAATTTGAAATAAATAACAATAATAATAACACAGTACTTATAATGATTTTAATCAAGTCGCATTGAGAAATTCCAACCATTTTATAAAATAGATTTATGATATTCTTTTATTTAAAAAAAGAATTACTTTTAAATTTAATCATAAATTTTTTATTATTGCAGAATTTTTTTGTTTTAGAAAAAGATGAATTCTACAAGATTTAGCAAAACACTTACCACTCGATATTCCTTTTTAATTTTTGTGAACATGTTGTAATTTTTTAATTAATACATATCATAGAGAAAATGGAGAAGAATATTAATAATGATTCTTGGAAATTGTAGTGCTAATTTTTTTTCTAAAATTAATATCATAGTAAATCAGCTCTGTTAACAATTTACTGAAAAATTAGTTTCTAAATCTCTTTAATTATTTGAAAAATGCCTTTAGCACTTTTGATGAGGATAAGAATGATTTTATGTCATCCTAAAAAGCCATTAAGTTAATTATAGAACAGAAATTAAACATCTACAAAATATTAAGCAAATTTGCATTTTTTAAATTTAATTTTAGAGGGCACCCGGCTCCAAAATAACAGAATATTTAATATCTTTCATGTAAAATTCTAACTTAGAATAATTATATTCTAGAATTGAACTGGAAACGGCAGTAAAAATCGTCTGCCGCAAAAACCATTAGCAACAACATTAGCTACAAACATTTTCTTCTGACTTTCTTTTAAAACTTATCAGAGGAGAGAAGGGAGAAAACGGTGAGTAAACTAATTTAAATAATATTTTTGCCTATACTTTCAATAAAATGTTTCAAATATCCTAAAATATTATTCGATATATAGATATACATAAATTTGTGGAATTAAAATGTTTTCACATCATAAATGTACGTGGTATGTTGGTGGCAAAACAAAACGGAAACCTATTTAAAACTGCCCCATATAACAAAAACTAATTCTAGTTAAATTTTCCTAATCTAAAATAACTATGGTACATTTTGATACATTAAAAATGAGGTGTTAGCTTTTGCAATCGGTTGACTTATTTTAAAATTTGTAATTGATTTTCATGCTCAGTATGCTGTTATTAATAATCGTATGACTGCCAGCATTATTTTTAATTAATAAAATTCCTACTTACTATAAATATTCAGTTGGAAGAAGATTAATGCAATTAAGATCTTATTAAAATTATATTAATTTCACAAATGAAAAGTGAAAAACACAAGAGAAAACGTCACTCGAAAATTTGTAAAATGTAGAGGAAAAAACCACTCCGATTGTCATCCGCAAAATAATAACCTAGAACGTGATCAAAGCATCAATTTCTGGATCAAATCAAGGTCAATACGATCTGGAAAAACGATACCTAAATCGTTTCTCATAGGCCAGTTCGACTGACAATTCGAAAAAAAAGTTCGAAGATATGATATGCCATGTGATAGGTTACTTACCAGATGATCCGTACTATTAACTTCAGCCATGATATTGCTGTATTAGACACAATCTACTGTCAGCACATGTTTGTGAAGAATTCCTCCGTCGCGAACTGCAGGTGCACCAATTACATCGCTAGAATGTTTGGTCAAAGCGTATTCCATACGTGATCTTCTCTCAATGTGTTTTTCCCCCTAAACTCGATTAACTGCAAATCACACGAAACGTGGACTCTCGCCACTCAGATGTATACCGCTAAACTGCTGTGAACTGGCTTTAGCGAGACAGGCACAGGTTTGCCCTAATGGGGAAAAGGGGGGAAGAAAAAGTTTTAGAGTTCTTTTTATTGTTGTTGTTGTTCTACCATTTTGTCGCCAAGCTCCATCAACAGGTGCGCCAAGGTGTGTTAAGAGGACGAATGGTTGTGCAAAGTAAGCGCTGCAGGGAAACGAATGTAGCATTTGACGTTAATTTATTCGTTCGCGTGCGTCCCATTGAGCTTCTATTCTTATCTAGAATGCTATTTATATATCATTAAGGCAGGATTAAATTGGTTATTATTTAGCTTATTAAATGAGAAATTTTATTGATAAATTTTATATTTTTATATAAATTAAATAATTTTCAAATAAAAAAACTCTCAACGATGAAAAATTAATTATCAGATCTCACCATAAAACCTGCTTTTTTCAGAGCTGTGCGTATCATAAATGCATATTGATAAAATCTTTAGTTAAACACGACAAGTCCTTACTTGACTTATGTTCAAATTTAACTTTCTATAAAGTATCACTTTTAAGAAATTAACTTAAGCCAGCCACAGCAAATTTTGTTGACAAGTTTTTTCTCTTATTTGCTTGATGAAGCTTCAGTCAGAACATTGCTGCGCACAAAATTGTGTTTCCTGGCTCTGTCTCTTCTGTCTATGAAGTGTAGTATACAGTAAAACTTCGATAAACAGTCACTAGGTTAACCGTCAGTTTCTGCTATACATTATCGACTAAAAAAACTAATCCGTCAGTTCTGTTCATTACTACTTTTATATATTGAAGTTTATATTGATGGTTTTGCAAAATTGAATATATATGTATGTGATATTCGCTTTTAAAAGATTTTATTTGCATTTTCGTCCCAATCCAGCAGTGAAATCACATTTCTGTTATCCGTCACAGCCCTGTGCCAGACGGTGAAGGATAATCGAAGTTTTACTGTACTGTTACCTTTGTCCTACGACAAATTTTAAAAGTTCTTCTTTATTATTCTTTTTTTCCCTAAGGATGAAACTGTGTCATAAATAGACCCCATATGCTCCTATGTATATTACAGCTAGTATACAATAAATATCAATGAGAGTTTTCAGACATCAGTTTCGCTCGAAACGTTGCTGGTTTTTTTTTTTTTTTTTTTTTTTTTTTTTCCCTTGCTTCAGAATTTCCAGCAAAGTTCTTACGGAACACAAATATCTAAAAATGATGTTATTTTTATAAAAACTATATTCGTCATCGAATTAACATCAGTTACTACAATTAAGGAAAATATTTCCAAGTATTAAAGAACATCGCAGAAGGATTTATTTGGGCAAAGATCAGCTAAAATAAAAAAAAGTCATGATATTTATTCTTTTACAAACTCAAGGAATGTTCTGGCGATACAATTTACTGTTTCTAAGTTGTTTTTTCCTATCGTAATAACTGTTCCGATTCTGTGTCTCCCATCAATTTCTTAATTTATATTAATCAGAAATAAACCAATATAATTAAAATATTTTTATAAAATAAATATGTTTAGCTGTATTGGTAAATGTAGACATTTGCTCTGCTGTACTTTCATTATGTTTTGCTTTAAAAAATTGATCCCAGCTTGATTTTTAACGGGAACAAACATTTTCTTTCTTCCAAAATTCCTAATTAATTCTAGATAGTTCCCACACTAGCAGAAAGAAAATCCAGAATATAAAAAAAGTAATTTAACTTCGATCAGAACAAATAAACGATGTTTCTATTTTTAAAATACAGTGTCTGTATTATTGCATGTTAAGCAGTTGAAGGGAAAATTTTCGAATGACGTATTTTGGCATTCAAGCATGCGCGGTATGACAACTTTTACTCTGCGTGTTCATGTGAAATCTTTCATATCTTCTTTTTTGTCGCCAAGCTCGCTTAGGGTTGCCGACTGTCAACGTTTTTTTTCAGCGGGGGGAAGCGGAAGGGAAAAGTTGTGGGTGTGGGATGGGAATACCGGACATGATTTAGAAGATGATCGAAAAGTGAAATCATCAGAAACGTGTCAGATGGAGTAATATACTTCGAAGCAAACGGTGACAGGTTAATCGGTGTCCCCCCTCCTGTAATACATACAAACAAAAAAATTTCGCTTTCTCGATCTGTCTTTCTGAGAGGAATTTTCCGCAGGTTGAGACAAATTGCTTGAAAATTGGATATGTTTTAATTAAAGAAAAAAAACTTATATGCAAGAAAGGGCAATGGGAAGGGAATTGCTTTCCGTGGCTTTTCAAAAGAACAGTGGATCAAACTGGAAATAAATGTTTGTCTTTTATCAAATGAAAACATGCTAAGATTGATTCTAGTAAATCAAATCTAAGCATAGTTAAATAGAACGAGTGTTGTAAATATTATATAATTTTTTTTCAAAAATCCTTTTTTGAGAAAAAAAAAAAAAAAACAGCGAGAATCAAGTACAATGCATATTTTCATGCGAATAATTGAATTAGTCCTAGTGGCATATTCATTCTGGCTTGAAAACAATGAAATGCGTATTTGCGAATCAATTCTAAGGCATACATTGTACTATGTATATTCATGGTCGCAAAATGTGGTGATACAATTTTGAACGGAATCTGGGAATCGTCTGTTGGGGGGGGGGGTGGTCAAAAATTCGAAAACTTAAGAGAGAAGAAACTCCTTAGCTTATCATTCAATTTTTCATTGAATCAGTATTCCGCATAAGATGTGAAACGCAGTATTGCAGAAAATGAGCTACTAAATGTTTTGTTCGCAACATTATTTTACCAAGATGTTTCCAAGAAAAAAAAAAAATCGATATTTCAAACGTTAAAAAAAAAAACTCATCACATTTAAAAAAACATAATAAAAAAAATACAACTTTCATCAATGGTGCGTTTTGCATATTCAAATAACTTTTTTGGATGGACCTTAACTGAATATTTAAGTTATCACAATCCACAATCCTCTCTCCTTTCCCCCTCTTTTTAACTTATTTGACTGTTATACATCAAGTTAGCGCAATTAGCGCTCTTTTCACGATTGCTTAGTTCAGTGCCGAAATTCAGCAGCGCGTGAACTTTCTTTTACTTCCTACTTATCGAAGTGATGATAGGTTTTCATTAGTTACAAGTTTCAGGTCGCTCTAAAAACATTTTTAAAAACCAAATGTCTATGTAAAAATAAACACGTTTCAGCAGTTCAAATCATTTATTTATATACCGATTTGTTTATTTAATTCCTTAAGAATTAGAACTGAATTTAAATTTAATGAAATTCCTGAGGATTCACCTTGAATTCTTTTTATTTATTCGACTAAAAATCTATGCAT
>BGPR01026174.1:5917-21717 GCA_013235015.1 Araneus ventricosus | reverse complement strand
GAATTGAGTAATGTAACCGCTATAACTAGGTGTTAGATGGATAAAATGAATACAGTTTTGACTGCTCATGAATGGTAGGGTCCAGATGTACTAGCCAAATCCGTGAAATCAGTTGACTGTCTGCTTTTTCTGGTCTTGTAGTAAGAAGACATACTTGTTCTCAACTCCATGCGTAAAATGTCGCAAAGAAGGGATACTCCTGAAAACTGGGTAGTTTGCCAAAAAACCAATTCTATGGTGAGATTTTGTGAGAAGCCAAACATTTAGTGGTTCAAACTGTTTTACTCTATGCATGCTAAATTGGTAATGCAAGTTATTCTCCTGTTTTCTCCACGGAACGCAATATAGAGCTTGATAAAGTAATGGGAAGTTTTAATACATACGTATTTTTTCTTTTTAATATGATTCTTCACCTCAATATTTACTATCAATGAATCAACAAATTGAAAATGGGTCATTGGGTCTCTGCTACAGTTGTCTGAAACTTTATCAAACGGAAATGACAAAATGCCTTGAAAAAGGATGACAGGAAGGCCACTCCCCGCTGGTTATAGAAAGGTTGTCCAGAATAAACAGAGGTTTCCTCACAAGGACAGAATTTTTTAATATCCAGTTCTCTGCTATAAAATAAGCAAATCTGAAAAAAGGCTGATAAAACAAAACGAAGATAGTTTATTGATGATGACCTAATGATACTTATAAGAAAACAATATATAGAACTGGTTGATATTATTTTTTTTATGAAGTTGATATTTAGTACTTATTGATTATTAATAATAAGAGAATATTAACAACAAGATATCGAAAATAATTTGAGGCGATAGTGCGATATTTGGCACAGAATATTAATAAAATATCTATTATTAATAATAATAATAAAATAAATTCTGGATCGTTGTAAACAAAAAGTCATCGAAAATAAATGATGTATTTTGTTGCCAGTTATCGGTCCCTGTACGTCAAAAAAATAGACCGTGATATATGCTAGCTGAATATTTACTGTAAACTTCTTTGGTTTTATTAAAATATTTCAAAATAATAATAATAATAATTGTTAATTTTTTATTTTGTTTTATTTTTAGAAAGGCCATCCAGAAATTCACCCTGTTCACCAACACAAGACTGCTATGTAGGATATGCAGAACTTTTTTTACTTGACCACAGCCGCATTGCCAAAATCTGAAATGTATTGATAAAACAAAACGGCTGGATTTGCCATTATTTACCCCAAATGATGAGTTACAACAAAACAAGGGGGGATATACAGTAAATACTTATTCACCAATGGCATATATTGAAAGTATTCTATTTATTAAGCGCGGGGACAGTGTTCAACAGCCTTAAAATATCACCATCCATATTATTTTTCGATATTTTAGTTCTTCAACGCTATTTTAACAGAAAGAATAACCAAATACATAAGATCCAAATTATAGCTTTTCTTTTTCTTCCATATAATATTAACTTCGTCATGTTCACATGGTTTGAAAATTTCTCGCAAAATTTATTAAGCAAAATGGAGTATTACATATGTAGCCGACTATAAATATACAAAGGAAAAAAAATATAGTATTTTACTATAGGAAATTTGTCGTTTCTATGAAAACCAATAACGGGCTATTTTTCCAATTGAATACGACATCATCGAAATGAAAATTTAAATTTCATTTGATTTATAGCATACGTGAGTATTTAGAAATTCAACCTTCATAAAATCTCAATATTACTTTCTGAAGGCTACCTCAAAATATCACCTGTGCAGGAACCCCATCATTGGTTATGTTTCCTTGAGACTCAAAAGTAACGAAGCCTTGCAATGTCGATATCTTGTGCATACTGACTTGCATTGAACTGGAATTTTACAAGTTGACCTATACTTCTTAATTATGAAAGAAAAAATTACTCTACGATTCCTTCGCCTATGTGCAGAGAAAAAAAGAAGCTCAATGTGATTTCCAGAAGACCAATAAAGCGTAAGGGTTAATTTTGTATTCAATAATTTTTTTGTAATATCTAAACACCTCTCCAAAAATCGTAGTAATCAATTAACTCTCGAGGCCGGATCTGGACGTACAGCAGTACGTGCATCAGATATCGCCCTTCTACTTTTAAACAATAAAGAGCAATCTACACCAAAACACCTTCCGTCTTGCTCAACTTTCAGGACTACAATTTAGTTAATTTCCAACATTAGTTAGCAAAGCCTATTACTTTTAAACACAATTACTTTGTATTTTGACTGCAAATTTGTACTCAAGTATCAGGATATTAAAATCATGTACTAATTACTCCCCTAGTTATTGAACTGGCACGGCTTGCTTGTGGTGAAGTCAGTGGCGTGTGCAAGGATAGTGGACGCGCGGGAGAAAATAGAACATTTTCCCCAATCATCAGTTGTGGCTTAACAAGGTAAATGTGTTTCGGGGTATCCAATTAATTTTTTTACCCTTATCGAGATTCGAGCTTAGAAAGTGATGATGGAATCATCACGTTTGCCTCCATAGCGTCACTAATGTGGCGTCAGGGCTCGCAACTCCCTCCCTGATCGCTGTTCCCCACTGGGTGGAGTCACGGTTTCGAGGAGAGAGGACCGCGGCAATGGCCAACGTGTTATATTGGTCTGGCGTTGTCAGTCGTCTAAATATTACATAAGCATGTTTGGTAATTTTCACCCCTTCATCAGATTCCAAGAAAGTGATATGAAAGCACTACGCTTTAGTCCTCATAGTGTCACCTAATATGGCGCTAGGGCTCTCACCCCTCCCCCGATCGCCATGCCACTGGGTGAGTCAAGGCTTACAGGATGAGGACCGCGGTCGAGATCCACGTGTTATATTGGTCGGTGCGCGTTAATGGGGCCGTTCAACGATCCATAACAGCTTTCTCGTATATTTCACCTCTTCATAGATCTGTACTTAAGAAAGATATGGAAGCAGCCGCTTTGTCCTCATTAGCGTCACCTATTATGGCGTTCAGGGCTCTCAACTCCCCTCCCCCCGATCGCTACGCCACTGGTGGAGTCAATGGTCTTCCAGGATAGAGGACCGCGGTACGAAGATCCAACGTGTTATCATTGGTCGCGTTACTAGGCCGTTCAAATATTACATAAGCATGTTTCTGGTAATTTTCCACCCTTCATCAGATCTGACTTTAGAAAGTGATATGAGCACTTCGCTTTGTCCTCGGGTCACTAATAGGGCAACGTCCAGGGGTCAACTCCCTCCCCCGATCGCTATCGCCGCTGGGTGAGTCACGGCTTCAGGATAGAGGACGCGGTACGAGATCCAAGCGTGTTATATTGGTCTGCGTGCGTGAAGGGCCGTTCAAAATATTACATAATGTTTCTGGTAAATTCTCACCCTTCATCAGATCGACTTAAGAAGGATTGGAAGCATCACGCTTTGTCCTCAATCACCCTAATAGGTGGCGTCAGGATTCGTCAACCCTCCCCCGATGCACGCTTCACTGGGTGGAGTCACGGCTTTCAGGATGAGGGACCGCGGTACGGGATCCAACGTGTTAGTATTGGTCTGGTCGCGTTAATGGGGCCGTTCAAATATGAAGCATTTGGCTAATTTTTCACCCCTTCAGTCAGATCGAGCTTCTAAGAAAGTGATATGGAGCTTACGCTTGTCCCTGTCACCTAATAGTGGCGTCAGGGGCTCTCTCAACTGCCCTCCCCCCCCGATCGCTACGCCACTGGGTGGAGTCACGGCTTCAGGATAGAGAGGACCGCGGGTAATCGAGATCCAACTGTATATTGGTCTGGTGACGCGTTAATGGGCCGTATTTCAAATGTGCATAGCTACGTTTCTGGTAATTTTCACCCCTTCATCAGATCTTGACTAAGAAAGTGATCTGGAAGCACTACGCTGTCCTCATAGGTCACCCTAATAGTAGGTCACGGTCTCAACCTCCCTCCTCCGATCGCTACGCCACTGGGTGAGTACGGCTTCAGGATAAGGACCGCAGGTAGAGATCCAACGTGTTTATTGGTCCTGGTGCTTTTAATGGGGCTGCCATATTCAAATAAGCCATGTTTCTGGTAATTTTCACCCCTTCATCAGATCTGACTTAAGAAAGTGATATGGAAGGCTTGTCCTCATAGCGTCACCCAATAGTGGCGTCAGGGGTTTCAACCACCTCCCCCCCCTGATCGCTACGCCACTGCGGAGTCACGGTTTCAGGATAGAGGACCGCGGTACGAGATCCAACGTGTGTTATATTGGTCTGGTGCGCGTTAATGGGGCCAAATATTACATAAGTAGTGTTTCTGGTAATTTTCAACCCTTCATCAGATCTGACTTTAAGAAAGTGGGATATGGAAGCACTACGCTTTGTCCTCATAGCGTCACCTAATAGGCGTCAGGGGCTCTCAATCCCCTCCTGATCGCTGCGCCACTGGGTGGAGTCACGGCTTCAGGATAGAGGACCGCGGTACGAGATCCAACGTGTTATATTGGTCTGCGCAAAGGCCGTTCCAAATATTACATGGGCATGTTTCTGGTAAATTTTTCACCCCTTCATCAGATCTGACTTGCGAAAGTGATATGGAAGCACTACGCTTCGTCCAAGGTCACCCAATAGTGGCGTCAGGGGCTCTCAACCCCTCCTCCCCCGATCGCTACGCCACTGGGTGGAGCTCGCGGGCGACCAGGATGAGGACCGCGGGTACGAGATCCAAACGTGTTATATTGGTCTGGTGCGCGTTAATGGGGCCACCCAAATATTACATAAGCATGTTTCTGGTAATTTTTCACCCTCTTCATCAGGATCTGACTTTAAGAAAAGTGATATGGAAGCACTACGCTTTGTCCTCATAGTTACCCAATAATAGTGGCGTCAGGGCTCAACCCTCCCCTGATCGCTACGCCACTGGGTGGAGTCGGTTTCAGGTGATAGAGTAACCGCGGTACGAGATCCAACGTGTTATATTGGTCTGGTGCGCGTTAATGGGGCTGTTCAACATTACATAAGCACAATTTTCACCCTTCATCAGATCTGACTTAAGAAAGTGATATGGAAGCACTACTTTGTCCTCATAGTCACCTAATGGCGTCAGGGGTTTTCGCTAACTCCCCTCCCCCCCGATCGCCGCCACTGCGGAGTCACGGCTTCAGGATAGAGGACCGGCAATGAGATCCAACGTGTTGGTCTGGTGCGTGCTAAAGGCCGTTCAAATACATGCTACGTTTCTGGTAAATTTTCACCCTTCACTGATCTGACTTAAGAAAGGATATGGAAGCACTAATGCTTTGTCCTCATAGCGTCACCCAATAGTGGCGTCAGTTTCAACCCTCCCCCTGATCGCTGCCACTGGCCACGGTTTGTGGATAGAGGACCGTAGTACGAGATCCAACGTGCTGGTATTATCTGGTGCGCGTTAATGGGGCTGCCCAAATATTACATAAGCATGTTTCTGGTAATTTTTCACCCCTTCATCAGATCTTGACTTTAAGAAAGTGATATGGAAGCACTACGCTTTGTCCTCATAGCGTCACCTAATAGTATGTCAGTTTCAACTACCTCCCCCCCGATCGCTACGCCACTGGGTGAGTCAATGGTTTGCGGATAGAGGACCGCAAGAGATCCAATGTGTTATATTGGTCTGGTGGCACGGGGCCACCCAGTCATTTACAAGCATGTTTCTGGTAATTTTCACCCTTCATCAGACTTTAAGAAAGTGATATAAAGCACTACGCTTTGTCCTCATAGCGTCGCCCAATAGTGGCGTCAGGGGCTTCAAATTTCCCCGATCGCCACTGGGTGGAGTCACGCTTCAGGATAGAGGACCGCGGTACGAGATCCAACGTGTTATATTGGTCTGGTGCGCGTTATCAGCCGTCTAAATATTACATACATGTTTCTGTAATTTTTCACCCTTCATCAGATCTGACTTTAAGAAAGGGATATGGAAGCACTACGTTTTGTCCTCATACCTAATAGTGGCGTCAGGCTTCCAACTCCTCCCCGATCGCTACGCCACTGGGTGGAGTCACGTACTTTGTGATAGAGGACCGCGGTAAGAGATCCAACAAGTATTGGTCTGGTGCGTTAAAGGGGCCGTT
This sequence comes from Araneus ventricosus, assembly GCA_013235015.1. Lineage (NCBI taxonomy): Eukaryota > Metazoa > Arthropoda > Arachnida > Araneae > Araneidae > Araneus > Araneus ventricosus. The sequence continues at coordinate 15,649 of BGPR01026174.1, read as the reverse complement.
CAAATATTAACAGCATGTTTCGGTAAAATTTTCACCTTCATCAGATCTGACTTTAAGAAAGTGATATGGGAAGCACCACGCTTTGTCCTGCTAGCGTCACCTAATAGTGGCGTCAGGGGTCCCTCCCCCGATCGCTACGCCACTGGGTGAGTCGGCTTCAGGATAGAGGACCGCGGTACGAGATCCAACGTGTTATATTGTCTGCAGCACGGGGCTGTTCAAATATTACAAGCATGTTTCTGGTAATTTTTCACCTCTTCATCAGATCTGACTTTAAGAAAGTGATATAGCACTACGCCATAGGCGTCACCCAATAGTGGCGTCAGGGTTTCAACTACCCTCCCCTGATCGCTACGCCACTAAGTGGAGTCACGGCTTGCGGATAGAGGGACCGCGGTACGAGATCCAACGTGTTATATTGGTCTGGTGCGCGCGTTAATGGGGCCGTTCAAATATTACATAAGCATGTTTCTGGTAATTTTTCACCCTTCATCAGATCTGACTTTAAGAAAGATGCGGAAGCACTACGCTTTGTCCTCATAGCGTCACCTAATAAATAGTTTCAACCCTCCCCCCCGACGCCACTGGGTGGAGTCACGGCTTGCGGATAGAGACCGCGGTACGAGATCCAACGTGTTATATTGGTCTGGTGTGTTAGGGTCCGTTCAAATATTACATAAGCATGTTTCTACACTTTTCACCCTCCCCCCCTTGTCAGCAAAAAATAAGCAAATAGCAAACCCCCCTCTATAATTACGGAGTAAACGGCAACCCTCCCCGTTCTTTTTTTCACAAAACGTATAACAGTAATAATCTTATAGAAATTTTAGGACTTAATTCAAATAAAAAACTTAACTGGCTTAAAATGAAAAAAATATGTATATTTAACCTCCGTTTGTTTACGAAAATTCTTAGTTTATCACAATTTTAAAAATTAAGTTTAATTTCCTTTCACAAATTTAGTTTTTTTTTTTCAAATTAATTTTTTTAATTAAATTATTTTGTAAGTTACAGAGAGATTTTCGGAATAAAGTTTACTGTCTTAATGTCTACTAATGGTTTTAATGTCTTACTAAAGCATCATTCATACCCCTCTCCTCTTGTCACAAAATATGTAAATCACAACCCTCCCCTAGGTGCTTACGTTAACATTTGAACGGACCCAAATCTATCGTCGTGGATCGCTCCATTCTCTGATGGTGAGGCGCGGAAGTTTGGTGGGTGCCAGCTCAACTCGTCGCCCTTCCCTCATCCGGAATTCAAAATTTGCGAGGCCCGTCCAATAGCTTCATGTAGCTTCGAAACAGAAAAACTAAAATAGAATCTGACCAGTAAACTCCTTGCGAAACTATTGCACACATCAACCTTTCTCTTCCCACCCCACAAACAATGTGCTTTAACCCGCCCCAATTATTTTGAACTTTAGCTATCAGGCTAGATAAGCTTTTAAAGTAAATGAATCGATCTTTTTGTATTTACCTTATATCTCTCAAATCTTAAGAATACTTTATCACTATTGTTTAAGAAAATGTAAATACGAGCTATCTGCTTTTGAACTGAACATGAAAAACGGAAAAAGACGTTTGCGCCGCTAGGAGGGTTAACGTAAACTGTCAAAAATCGGTAAAAAAAACCTATCCACTGATACCATATTCACCGCCCCGCAGGAGGTGCTGGCTCAGATGTCGTTCTCGTCATCTGACCACGGTTAAAAATGACGAGAAGCGTCTCAAAACAGCCATCGTGTTTCTTCAAAACGGGACGTTAACTAAACTAGACTAACCATATTCATCGTCGTAGGCATTTTATTAGTTGAAAAAAAAGCATATTGTCAACAGAAATTCTTTCCTATAGGACAGGTACGCCTAAACGACCAGATAATTTACTCAAGCATCATTGGTTGTAGTCAGTACTTGGGTGGATGACCATCTGGGAAAACCGCGACCGCGTTTTTCTTTAACTTAAATTTTTAACAAGCAATGCGTTTTAACATAAACTGAGTATGTATGCTATATATAGGGTTGCCATACGTCCTGTATATACGGGACTATCACCTAATCTGTCCCGTTCCTTCCACATATGCATATGTGGAAGGAATATTTTCCCTGTTGTCAACTCAATGGACAGACGAAAGAAACAGGTTCTCAGTGGAGACATTTGAAGCAATTGCGATTTGTCATTATAATTCCAAAACGACTGCGCCCAATTTTAAAACTATGTGAAAGAAGAAAATTGTATAATTAAGAAAGTAAAATCCACTTTAAATATAACTGGCCTTCAGATTTGCTTTGCTTCATTCTTATTATTCTACGTGTTCGTTTTATTTGATTGCTTAAACTATATTTATTTTTTATGAGAGTAAAATAAATCATCACCTACCCATTTTTTTAATGTTTTTATTTAATTAGTGCTTAAACGTCCCGTGTCACTGCTTGGCAATTATGGCAACCCTAGCTATATCAGAAGTCAGTAAAAAATTCTATCCACCTTAAACTTATCCGTGATAGAAGGTTTTCTGCTAGTTGAGAAAAGTTAGTTAGTTTAGTTGAGTTTTGAGTTAGTTGAGATTTCTTTTTCTTTTCTTACACTTGACTATACATATTAAGATTTTTATACGTTGATCTAGTGTTTGTGTGTGTTTGAATTTTTGACCCTTGCTTTTTTTTAATGTTTTTTTTATTTGGTGTTCTACATTTAAAAAAAAATATTGTGTGATTTTTTTTCCATAATTCTATTTTGACGGTGTGCGGCATGGACTTTTGGGGCCTCGGTGTGTTTTTGGTGCTTTTGTAATTGCATGTTTTCATTTTAACATTTATGTGTTTACATTTATATAATTGATGAGGTTTTGAGCTTAGAACTGTTGTATTCTCTGCAGTTACTTTTTTTTGTGTGTGTTTTAATTCACTTTGTGACTTGTGATTTTGTATGCTTTTATCATGCACTCTGTAAATGGAGTCATCTCTGTAGTGTGCTTTATTTGAATAAATAAATAAATAAAAAGGGATATTAACAACACAACACAAATAATATATAAGATTATGCATCGTTTGCGAATTGCTCAGTTCCCTCTGGCGGATTAATATTTAACTTTCTTTCTGTACTTTAAAAGTGCAAAGTCTCTAAATTTAGTTTTTCAGAACTTAGCTTACGACGAAAACCATAGAGCATATTTGTGTGCCCGATTCACTACACAGTTGTTAATTTATTTATCAACTCAGTCACGAACACACCCCTTTCCTGCAAAGAATTTCCAGTATTTTCTAGTAGCAGTGCGTCACAAATATCAGTATCAGATTGAGTGACTCATTGTTACGCATTCATCAAAAATAGTGAGGGTGTTCAACTTGATAAAGCACCTTAAGTTTCTTTTTTAAATTATAATTCTACTTCGTCACACCCTGTTCATACCAGTATTCCCCCCTTCAAGTTCGAATTTATTTTTCTGTTCTCTGTCTTTCACTCTGCTTACTTCTCAATTTCAAGCAGAATTCTCCACTTTCCCCTTAGTTTCAAGATTTTTATTCCTTTTTGACGATCACGCTCGGTCGTCGTTGATTGGTTGATAGCTCTGTCGAGAAACGCCCAATTTCTATTTTAAGATTCAAGGTTGCTACTTGTTATTTCTACCTCTGGCTAATAGATGTCGCTGCGGACGTGAAAGTGGCAATTTTCTTGATTTTGTTTTCGCTTTTGTTCGGTTACGTATGTGGGTGAAATCCGTACAGCGTCTTCTCAAAGTATATCAATAGGTTGGGTCATCCCACGCTGCTTCTCTGTATTTTGCTGTCATAAAAGATTTTTCCGAGGCGAAAACGGGAAGAAAATAACTTTCTTAAGAATAAGTAATAATCTTTATTCATGGGTCTTGGACAAAAAGTATTTCTAGCTATTTACACTGCAATTTTTACCTTCAGGCTATGGAGAACAACAGAACTATTAACTCCTCCAAACAATGACTTCTGGCATTAAAAAAATAATAACATGTCATGCATATGTAAATGGTTTTATATAAGGATTTTTTCCCCCTGTAAAGCGTGATTTACATTCCAAGTGCACGTGTCGACGTTTTTATAAACTGCTGGTTCTTTCAGTAAGCTAAGTAGGGATGAATAAAGTCACAATGGTTCTTGTAAAATAAAGTATAACTTCGCTTATTCGAATTTTTCTTTGTTCCTTTGAATTTCCTATTTATATAATGTTAAAATGTCGAATATAATTCGAATTATTTCGGTTAACTTGAAGTCAAAACTAAAAATTGTGAAACACTTTTTTTTACATTTCTGAAATGTTTTCGTTAATTAAATACGTCCGTGATTGATGTCCTCAGTGATCGTAAGCGATTACTTTTTTAAAGGCCCTTAAATCACTTGAGATCTTAGCTGCGATACAAATACAACGCACTGAATGAATCCTTTTATTTATTAAAATTATTTAATGTTTATTTATAAATTTCCTATTATTTATTATAAAGCTATTAAATAATAAAAATAAATCTTTATTAGCCATTTTAAGTTGGAAAAATTGTCACTTTTTCATACCATATTCATTTTTTTAATTTTAAATTTTAGCGATTCAAATTTTTAAATTTTTTTTAAAAAATTTAATTTTTACTGTCATTCCGTTAACCTCGAATTAGTCAAATTCCTCTGTACAAAATTTTAGCAGTTTTTGGGTATTGAAAAATTATATGTGTGTTTAAATACTGAGACATGTACTTTCGAAATAAAAAATTTCTTGCTTTCTACTGGTTCTTAATAAATATCAAATATATTAAAAAAATAATTTATATTTGATTTTGATTGGTACATTTCTCACGTAATGGTGTACCACTCTAAACTCTTTTGTATATTCATCCATCCCACTGACTATGCATTTTGCTCAGTATTAAGAATCTAAGCCGTTTAGCACATTAAGAACAGTTTAATGGGAAAATCCGTGCTGTCTGAAGATTTGCAGAGGTTTCTTATGTGAAAATCGTGTTGTGAGAATGCCATGCTGAGAGGCGACTGTTGCAAAGATAGCACCGATTTGTCTGAAGGCTGGCTATGTTACCAGTGGCGTACCTATGGGGGCGGTTGCAGAGGTTTGTTAAATCTTACGTGAAAATCGTGTTGTGAGAATGCCATGCTGTTTGCACTACTTTGTACATCGAATGGATTTTGAGGCCCCCTGGATTTTCGAGACACGAGGCGAGCGCCTCTAACGCCTGTGCGGTAAATCGCCACTCGGTACGCCACTGATACTACATGATTGTTGACTGCATAAGTAGTAAAAACCTTTCGAATAATTTATTAATTTATTATTAATTGGGTTACTTTTTAGTCCCTTCCCTCATTAAACAAACTGAAGACGATCAGTTAGAAATAACTTACCATAAGAAATAACTTACATAAGCCACGATGGAATTCTAGTTAACTGAAAATTCCTGTGGGAGAATTGGAACACTTTTTCTGAAAGTAAATAATAAAGTAGTGAAGATAAAGATATGAATATCTTAATACAAAAGTGAGTTTGTCTGAACCTGAAATGAAAGTGAGACTATCAGTGACAACTTTCATGGCCATAGATAACCGACAGTTTTTTATTCTCGGCACATAAAATGTTCCATTTGGGATATATTGCAGAATTCACTGTCGAACAACCTTTGGAACATGATAGCTCCTACACGTGGTGACTTTTATTGCGTGGGAAGAATATTAAGCTAACTGGAGAGAATAAGAATTAGATAGTGCATATAAATGATTCATAAATGAAGAGACTCTTAGTAAAAAAACAGAATTGTTTAAAAGATCAGAAGGCTCCACTTCTTGCAGGTTTGGTTTGCCTGGAAAATCCCGTAGATATCGATTTTTGGATTTGATGAAGCACTCTGGTTTTCAAAATTTGAATTACAAATATAATTCGCAATTTTTCAACATAGCTATTATTCAAAATATAAATATATTGCTGTGAAATCGAATTCCTAAAATTTCAAAATAGCTATTATTCAAAATATAAATATATTGCTGTGAAATCGAATTCCTAAAATTTCAAAATAGCTATAAAATCGATGTCGTATATAATTTAGGAAATAGGAAATGTATTGTAAAACTCTAGTGCCTCTAAAATGTTTAGTTCTGCAAGTGTTTTTAACAAAATGAGGTTGTGGCCAGTTTCTAATAAGGATTTTTTCTTCCTTTTTTGTATAGAGTTGTATTTCTTCCAAGAAAATTAATGAAACTAATCGATTGCAGTTAAAAGAATTCTCAGACTATGAATTCGGATGGAGAGCTATCGGTAATCCTGAAGCTGGTCAGTCTCAAGCTGATGTCGCTTGATGGTTAGGAGTGTCTGGAATAGTGGTGTCCAGCTTATGGAACCAATTCCTACGAAATCGACAAATCTAATTCCCACGCAGCATGTTTGAGATGCTTTCGGAAGAACCGTTCTCGCTGTCAACCTCCCTCCTCCCAAATATTCTCCAAGTATTAAAACTCTCGACGTTAGAAAGATGGAATTTTTTGAAACAAGCTCCTATCAAAAAGGACATTTTCAGCTGAGGAAGCGATGTAAGGCTTTTCAAACTATGCTAAGTGGTCACACTCCTTATTATCCGAATGGTTCTAGAAATACCATGTTCCAACAGTTTTGGTCTCATTTGTATAAAAAAATTTACTCCTGTTCATTTTTTTAATGTTGCTATTGACTGTTCCTGGTATTGGGCATGTGTGTGCAAAATTTCATTACATGAACGATTTATTATTCGAGATACCACATGCTTCGTGTTTTGAATCTTAATTTAGGACACCAGGGTAGTTTCAAAACCTCTTGGATGGGAGGTTCTATATTATTTTGTTTTATATTAACCGCCTTGGGCGACCTCCTTGATCACCCGGAATATTAGCCAAAGTAAGGGAGAATAGATGCATGTAAGGAGAAGCATGAAGAAATAACTGGTTGTGTCGGTGGATTGATTTAATGAGTGAATACATTCACGGATAAATAAATCTGCCACTGCTGATGTTTGAACGGAGTTTAGTATAGTTTTATTAAATTTCCGTTTTGAAGCAACGCGTAGGCGATTTGTGACAGACTTCGTTATTTTGAGCTGAGGTCGAATGACGAGGCCCATTTAGCAATTTTAGTTTGCAACAAAGTTGCAGCAGTCTTGCGATGCAAGTCTGCAGTAAGTTCAGCACGGCAAGACCGCAAGTTCATAACAAGACTGCAGCAAGTTAACGCAAACTTCGAAGTCACCATGCTACAAACTTGCAGTGAACTTGTCGTGTGAAGCTCATTGAAAACCAATAGAAAAAATAGCTTGTCGTGTCAAATTTACTGCATGTTAGGGGTATTGGGTAAACAGGGGTATTTTCCCGCCTTCTGCAAGACCGTTCCTACAGATTGGTCCTCCCCTTTTATTATCGCGGAGGAAGGACGGTGGGGCTCCCTTACCCCCTTTTTTCTTCCCCCTTCTTCTGACCGCATATGAGGAGTGCACTGAGTTATTTTTAATGGAACTTACTTTTCAGATCCAAGAACATGTAAAAGAGAGCGCGATTCGAGCCCGCGATCCGTAGGCGCGCATGCAGACCACTATACCAATTCGGACCACAATTAAGAGAAGAAGAATATAGTTTTCACTTCGCCATTGAGTCACGAGTCGTAAACGTGCCGTGTCAGTTTCACGGCAAATTTGTTTTGCAAGGGGGGATGATCGATTACGCTATGTTACTTTGCAGAAGTTTCGCTTCTAAATTTGTCGAGTCAAGTTTGTCATGACAAGATAAAATCCAGAAAAAACTACACTTGCTGCAATGTGCACGTTTGATCCACGACGCCAGATTTGGTGTGCACCAGGCCTGCATTCAGGGTGGATCTTCAGTCGAATCGGGTTTCGAACCTGTAACCTTCCGACCCCGAAGCCTGACCACTAGGCCACCACCGCTTATCAACGGTTGTCTAAATTCGTATTTTGTAACAAGAGAGAAGAGAAACGTTGCGAGATATTCATTGTAAAAAATATTAATTCTTTCCCATATAACAAAGGATTAAATACAATCTTGCTCTATTTTTTCAATGAGAACGCTCTTCCTATTTTCTTTTTACTCTCAATTTCCTTCCCCATACCTCACTTTTCTTCTGGTTTTGAGTTAACTGTTGACTAGAACAGGGGTTCCCAATCTTTATTCCCTCGCGTACCCCCCTGATTAATCATTATATTTTCGCGTACCCGCTATACTCATATCCTTCGCACTACCACCATCTTTGCATAGACCATCCGTCTATGCAAGGAAGTTTTCATCAATAATGTTAAGGGCTTATGTTAGCTTTAGAGCCAAATGATTCGAATTATTAACATTCGCAGAACTTATTTTTTATTTTACATTTTATTGCATTTATACAATAGAATTAGTTCAAAGCCAAAACAAATGAAATGAGTACTGCAATAATTTCGCTTTAATAATTATAAAGATGGTTAAAAATTACACTCTGTAATAATTTACTTCTCAAGTGGTATAGTTATTAAATCGTAAGTAATAAGTTAGGGAAACAAAATTCTGCATCTTTTTAAATTCTTTATGTTTTATTCTTTCCGCCATTACAAACTTTGATTTCGCGTACCCCCAACTAGTCCTTTGTGTACCCTCAGGGGTACGCGTACCTCAAATTGGGCACTTCTGGACTAGAAGCAAGAGAAGAGAGAAAAAACTTGTTTCGTATTGAAAGAAAACTTCCGGAAGACCATACTTTCTTTAGCAACAAACTTTCAAGCGTATTACTCAATGCTACTTGATAAAAGAAACCAAAAACTCAACAGGGCTTTCAACAGCACTCCGTCTGGATGGCGGAGACGGACGCATTACTGGAAAAACGGCTAAAAACCGAATAAGTTCACAGGCATCGGAGTTAAGCATCTCAGTTTTCTAGTAATCAGTTGAGCAGGCACATAACTACTTAAAACAATTCTCGCAACAAGATCGAAAGCCAATAAAAACAACCGTAAAGTTGGCGATAGGAGATGAGGAGAGGGGAGGGGGAAGGCAGAAGGGGGCAGGGAGTGGTTATTTTGGTCCTCCCACACGCAGTGATCTTGTTCTAAAAATTGCCCGGTCCACACCGTCCCCTCACCTTCTTTTCTGAACTCGAAACTTGGATTTTTCTTTTTCTTTTCTTTTTCGTTTTTTTCTTTTAATCCTTAGTGTATTTTGGTTTTAGACTTTGAGCAAAACTAAGCGGTTACCTTATTTTGACCAGGACTATTTTTGGAATCACTGACTGCAACGATCACTGACTTTGAGCAAAACTAAGCGGTTATCTTATTTTGACCAGGACTATTTTTGGAATCACTGACTGCAACGATCACTGACTTTGAGCAAAACTAAGCGGTTATCTTATTTTGACCAGGACTATTTTTGGAATAAACGATCACTGACTGCTCTGCCCCTAAACGAAAATAATTTGGAGAGGAAAACAGTTGAACAAAATATCTTCCGGATTTCTGGATTTTCTGCGACTGTTATTTACAGTTAGGTTGCTTTGTGTTGCCATCTGTCAGGATTGGTGTGAGAGATAATCACTTATTGGGCAACAAACGGTTAGCTGTTGAGGTAATGAATGCTTTAGACTTTTTCTATATTTTTTTAAATTTTAACCTGCCTCCTTTGGCGACCATCTGTTTGTCCGTAATATTAGTTGCCCATAGCTAGAAAAGTGGCGAAATCGGTTGAGGTTGGGAGACTCTGTCAA
>BGPR01026173.1:3423-21719 GCA_013235015.1 Araneus ventricosus | reverse complement strand
ATGAAAGAAATGAGACAAAAAATATTATGATGGATGCGTTTTTTACATTACGATAACTAGGGAAATAGTTTTGCGAATTTTGTCCGTCTGTCTGGCCCACCAGTAAAATTGAGTTTTTTTTCTCTTTTATTCTGATGCAATATGAATTCATGCCATAAACAGAAGGTCAACTTCCTTTAAATTGAAGTTAAAAATTCCAAATGTCAAGAAATGGGCCATGAAGCTCATTTATGAATGTTAAGGGGCGTGTAGGCCCTTTTTTTCCCCTAAGAATAGCATTTATATATTTATATTTTTGTTTATTTTAAAAGAGATGGGGGTGTTTTCTAAAGAATTTTGCATAGTTATAAATTTTTGTAATTTCAGTCACATTAAATTTATTAATTAAATTTCAATTCTAAAAATATGCAATAGTTTTTTGTAACCTAAAAATAGTAACCATTGAAAAATAACACGAGTTTTCAACTATATAAAGGAATTTAAAATATTTTATCTTCAGATTAATTTTTAAGACTCAAGAGACATTCATTTTTTAACGCAATAAAGAAAACGAAATCTATTAACACCAATGAATTAAAATTACAGTAAACATAATAGGGTCATTCTCACGAAAAGGTGCTCTTTACAGTCCCGTGGTTTCCCCAATATTAGAAAGTGCAGCAAATGTCCTAGTATTCTTGTTCATATGTATAATTTAAGTTTTAAAAAACTGTTCAGTACGTTTCTACTAAAATAGTTTTACTATTTAACTCTAATTTTTCAATGAATATAAGACAAAAGTCCCCTCCATGGACGTCCCTACACACGAAATTCAAAATAATTTTTACTAAAACTCAAACAATTTTTTACAAAATTGCATTTTTTTCAGTATTAACTAGTTTAAAATCTCTAGTTAAGGTCTAAGCAAGCATTTTTTAAAATTATTTTTATTAGTAATTAATTTTTACGCTTTGTCCCCAGTCAAATACGTCTCTCTCCGTGGACAAAGAAAATAAATTTAAAAAATATCATAAATGGCAGCTCATGTCAAATCATCATGAACGAGACAGTTTTAGTTTAAGAAGGGCAAACAATTTGTTCTTTAAGGAAAAATTTTAGTTTTATTGCGAATTTATTGAATATATTACAATTTATTAGTTCCATTTGGAGCTTGGTAAAGTTCTCAGCGTCCACTCCACGGTCATCATATATAAGTTAAGAAAAATCTAATTTATAATTAAATACAAAATTTTGATAGGTAATAATAATAAGTCTGATAAGGTAATAATAATAAATAATAGGTAATATAATAATAGGTTTAATAAAAATAAGTCTACCACTTTAGTCACCAAAAAACGAAAGCACTTAAACATTCATAAAGATTCAAAACTTAGTTCTTGTCTCCTCCGTGGAATTCCGCTACTTGGACACGGTATCTCCACAGAGAGGATGACATTGTCAGCGAAAGAGACAAAATCTCAAAAATCATGATACAGTTAGATAAATTGAAATAATATCAATTAAATGTTCTTTGGTAGATATTTTTTTATGAAATTTAGTGATTTTCTTTTGTATTTTTTTAAAAAAAATTAAAATTGAAATTATATTCTCGAAAAGAATTAAGGTAAACAATCCATATAGAATATTTATAATATCAAAGCTTCAATAATCTATAAAAAATATTTTAATAGCTAAATTTATTTTTTTAAAAAATGGAAATATCAAAAATAAAAAGACAAATCAGTCAGATGCTCAAATTCAGAAGAGAAGAGAGTAGAAAAAACTTAATACGAGACTTATTAGATTGTTCATTAATAAATAAGCTTATTTAGAAGAATATCAAGAATATCAATTATTTATCAAGCATATTTAAGTTTATTTAAATTGTACGTATGGAAAATGCGTACTAATGAAATACTCATTTTTCCATAGAAATCTAACTCTGCGAAACACGATTTTGTCATGCGCTAAATGCGTTAATGACGTAACGCACGCTTTCCGCTGGATTTTACTGTACTTCTAATAAAGTGGAATTTAGATTTTAATCAAAGAATAAAATCGCTTTGAGCCATGGTCTTCTTGAAATTCACAAGATTGCCCATAGGGAAAAGACCTTATTCTAATTTTCTTCGGCCGCAGCCGTTTGCACGCATTCTATAAGTTACGTAACTTTATTATCTTCAAACCGTTGCTGTAACAAACCCATATTTGGGAAAGACGGACCACCAATGTCCATTAATAAGGCAAATTTCACTGGTCATTTGAATTTAGCCAATTAGTTTCAATGTTAGAATAATTGTGACAGACACATTCAGCTAATTGGAAAGAGTTTACCCGAGGAAAACCCCCCTTTTCGAACGCGAATAACTGCTTCAGCGCAAACGATTAATTCAGAACAGTGGTGACATCATAAATGAGTCATTCGAGGCGATTATTACATTCAATTTAATACTCATTACCCAGGACTCATCTCCAAACGATATGCATTTGTCTGTCGATATGTACAAAGGCACCAGGAGATTTTTAATCATATTGGTTGCTTAAATTCTAATTTATTCACAATGGAATTGTTTATCATCGTGCAATTCCCATTCTACTTACCACAATGCGCAAATGTATTTGATACTTTGCTAGTATTGTGCCCACATAGTTGAAGGAAAGAAGCTGTCCGTTAATATCAGGGCCAGATTATCAATAGGTAAAGTAGGCAACTGTCTATGCCCCCCTCAAATTTTTTGGGTCCATATTTAGGGCGTTATTTTAGGGTAATCTAATTTTGTGCTTACATTTTATTACTTTCTCGCATACGAACAGAAAGTATTGTAACCGTCAAAAAATTCGAACTCGAGATTTTGACGATTCTCCACGTTTTAGACCTCCCTGAGTCCGAAAAACTCAATTTTGGAATTATGTCTGTCTGTCTGTGAACACGATAACTCGAAAACTATTAGAGATACAGGGATGAAATTTGGTATATAATCTTTACACATAATTTGTAGGTTTCTATCACATTTTCGACAAAATACGTCTACTGGAAGTCTGTCTGTCTGTATGTGCGCGGTCATGTGAACGCCATAACTCAAAAACTGGAATAGATAGATGGATAAAATTTCATACACAGGTTTATCGTCATGAATGTAGTCCGTATCAAAGTTTGGACTAAATCCGTCGAAGGGTCGATTGTCTGTCGGTCTGTATAATCGCATATTTTTAATGGCAATAACTTCTTAACAAAATTACTTAGATAAATGAAATTTGGTATGTGGCCTTCTTACCTTAATTGTAGATTTGTGTTCGATTCTTGTGTCACTTCGGTTAAGAAAAAGGCTTTCAAATTGCATAATTAATTTTTCTAATCCGATTCTCCATGCACATGCATACTTGGAATTGCATGTCACTTTGTCCTTGAGCCGGCAAGAGTGGACTCTAGCAGTGTATGATAAATGCGTTTTAATCGGTACGCATCTCTTTAAATTTGATTCTTTACCTAAATATTTTACAATCACTATAATCTACAATGAAATACCTTCTGATAGTCATCGGATTCTGGGTTACAGTAGGTTCGAATTTTTTTATCCACGTGGGGGGAGGGGAAGCAGCACGGTTTTAGGAAGTATACGAGAAAGTTTAGGGGAGACCACTCCCTCTGGGTTACAAGGTACAAGTACTCAAACATATTAAAATTAAGTATTGTCTAAATGGGGTTCCAATTTTTTTTTCACAGTTGGCGGACTGAATCACAAGTGAACAGCTCTGGAAATCTTTGTATTCGAGTTTTAAGATTCTGCCAAAAAGTTTTGTAAATTTTTTAAATATTAAATGTTTGTTTAAAATTACTTTAAAATTATTAATTGAATTTTTTTTAATTCTAAAACCAACTCTCCCGATGGGGATCCGCAATTTGAATGTTTTGTTATTTCAGTTTGTAATTATATATGTTTCTTAAAAACCTGGATGTATAGAGATTAAATCAAAATCAATAAGAAAGGTTTAGAATTGGGGAGAAAAAGGGGCTCCTGCAGGTTAATATTAACAACCTAATATGTACAGTCCGACCTCGAAAATCCGGACTTCTAAAATCCGGAAACCTCCGAAAACCGGACAATTTTTTTCAACGAGAAAAAAATAAGCTAAATAAATTTTAAACTAGAACGCTTGAGGCAAGATGTGAAAATTCCAGTCATTCTATTCATTTTAAACTACTATTTTTTTGTTGTTTTTGTATCATTTTTTTTATTTGGAGTTGTTGGAATTGACGTCAACGTGTAGATCAGCATACGTCTCGATTGGTTGCGCATGCGCAAACGTCAGAGGCGTTACCAAGGCAACCATTTGCCGTTGCCTTGTGACTCCCGGGTCTGTTTTGAGGACGTCTGCACTGCACATGCGCGCTTAATTGTGACGTAACTTACCTACACGGTGACGTCAGAACTTTGACATCTCTATTGGTTTAGGTAAGATATCTGAAATCCGGACCTTCCCGAGCAGTCCGGATTTTCGAGGTTGTACTGTATTTCCAGATAAAGATTCTTTCGTAACAATTCTGATCGAGAAAGTAAAAGAATATATTTGTAGAATGACGCAAGTATTGAGAAAATCTCTTTAAGTACCCAAATAATTGCTACGTGAAAAATACTTGATAATCAACTAAGAAAAGCGTATTTTGCTAAAAAGCGTTTTATTATCTAAAATCCGGACCTTCCAAACCCCCGAGCAGTCCGGATTTTCTAGGTATACCAGATTTCTTGTATTACCAGATAAAGATTCTCAATTCTGATCGAGAAAGTAAAAGAATATATTTGTAGAATGACGCAAGTTTTGAGAAAATCTCTGTAAGTACCAAAATAATTGCCACGTGAAAAATACTTGATAGTCAACTAAGAAAAGCGTATTTTGCTAAAAATCGTTTTATTATCTAAAATCCGGACCTTCCAAACCCCCGAGCAGTCCGGATTTTCGAGGTTGTACTGTATTACCAGATAAAGATTCTTTCGTACAATTCTGATCGAGAAAGTAAAAGAATATATTTGTAGAATGACGCAAGTTTTGAGAAAATCTCTTTAAGTACCAAAATAATTGTCACGTGAAAAAATACTTGATAGTCAACTAAGAAAAGCGTATTTTGCTAAAAAGCGTTTTATTACCCAGCTTAATTATCAAACTTTTTACATTTCACAACTCTAGTTCAGGAAACAACCAAGAAGCGGAAAACTTTCCTTTATGCCTTTTACAATAAGAATTTTCAAGGCTACTTTAGTAATTTATAATGAACTGAACAAGAGATATCTGTTATTTCGTAACATTGGAGAATTTTTGCAAAGGAAATACATCGCCACTTAAATTAGCTATCGAAGCAATATTACTTGGACGTTTCAAATTTATTGAAATTGAAAATTTATCTTTCACTCAAAACTTTACTGAATTGAGTTTTAAATATTCTGAAAAAAATCGCTTTCATATAAATTCAAACTCGGGTTATTTTTACGACGTTAGTAAGACGTTAAAATCAATGGTGTTCTTATAAAAGGAGCAGCAAAATTCTAAACGATTTTAAAATTAACCAAATCAAGCATCTTCCATCGTAAGCTCAGTTGAAGACAAATTTGAGATGCAGACAAAGAGTACGAACATTTTCCTTATTCAGTGTCATTCTGTTACAGATTTTGATTTAATTGTAATAAACGAGTTTGCAAAAACTAACACGCGTAAAAAACGTAGAGCGATACCGATAGTCAATTTACATCAGAATTATTTTTAATTTCGGTACAAAAATTGTTTTTGCTTTTACTGTGAATGTATTTAGTAAATGGAAAAAAAATTGAATTTTTTCCCACTTAGTAAATACATTTTTAACAAAAGCTTTATTTGATTTCGAAAATACTTGATTATAGGTTCAATTGATCAATAAAGACATTTATGAAGTAATGGAGTCAACTGAATATTTTTCTAAGTATAAATTAATTTATGTTTTTTCTGATATTCATGACAATTTTTTTTTGATAGCCAAAACATTATTTCTCCGATTTGCTTTTGTTTTTAACCCAATTACCTTTTCGAATCCTATTCTCAATTGCAAAATAATTAAATAAAAACATAACCAAGTGGAATATCGCTTGACCGTGTTCAACTTATTTTATTCTACTTATTCAACTTATTTCATCTCGAACAATTCATGATATTTTTTTCACTTTGAGCTTCTTTTTTTCCAAATTTTGAATTCTGTTTTGGAAATATCTGGTTGTGAAATCAACTAAAGAAGAACCACATACGTAGATTCATTAAGTTATTAGAAAAACCGTAAATTAGTAATTATTAAAAGTTTAAATTATTTCGCCTGATTTCGTATTTTCGCCTGTTTTTACTATTAATGTTCTTGACATCTTTTTTTTCAAAGAACAACCAGTTATTCCTGAAATTTCTTTTATGATAAAAGTTCTTTTTCTCTAATTCAATTTTCAATTACAAAATTTATCGTTATGCAACAATTAACATACTTTTATTCTATTTGCTCAATTTATTTCGTTCAGAACAATTCACAGCATGTTTTTTGCATTTCGTTACTACTTTATTTTCACACGCTTCATCTAATTTAAGATGTTTTGGAGTATCGATTTAATAGGTGCAATGCATGCTGCTATGCTAAACTTAAAACAGCCAGCTCCAGTTCAAATTTTGAATCTATAGTACTTCGTCCAATTGCTGCTCGTAACGGTTAAGACCAACTAGCTGCATGGCCCGGCGTTGCACGGGCAATCTTGAATAATGGGATATTCCCGGGCGGAGAGAAGTGAGATCACGTGAGGCCTTGGGATCCATATTTTCATATGCCCGGCTCCATTTTTTTTCAACAAATATTGTCACTTAGTTTCCCCAACAAATGTAAATATTCTTTCAAATCTAGTCGTTTTATTACTAATTTTCATATGCCCGCCTCCGGTTTATTTTTTTTACACATATTGTCGCTAACGTAAACGTTACGTTTCCCCCAAAACGTAAAAAAATCCTTTGAATCCTATATTGTTCAATTAAAATTTTTAAATCCAACCATTTAATTACCTTATAGTTAATAACCCAGCATTTCTCGAAATCCACATTTTTCCATATGCCCGCCTCTGTTTTTTTCCCTGCAAATATTGTCACTAAGCTTCCCCAACAAACGTAAATCTGTTTTGAATCCTCTCTTGTTGGATTAAAACTTTCAGTTCTAGCCTATTTACTACCTTAAAGCAGTTTGGTTTGAATGAAAACGCGAGAATTCTTACGCTTATAAATTAAAACAAATTAGCATGATATTTGTTTTGCAAAAGAAAAAATAGAACAAATAATAATGAAAAAAAAAACGGATAAAAATGAATAATTATTTTCCCCAACAAACGTAAATGCTGCGAAACACCGAACGACAAAAAAAAGAAAGAAAAATGCAGGAAAACGATTTTTTTTTCAATTGTTAATAAATCCAAACACAGAAGAACACAGAAGATCGCTCAAAAGGAAATACCAACTTTCGTTAAATAAATAAAAAAAATGCAACACCGGATGCGAAAACTAATAATAGGAAAAAAAAAGAATCCGCCGTGAATGAATTCACCATTCTGCCAATAGATGGCAGCACGTCAATTCATTCATTTCGACGTTTTTAATTAATATCTTTTTAACTAATTGTAATTAATTTTACTAATTGAATTTAAATGGCTGAAATGGATTCCTTGGATTATTCCCCATCTTTTGGTACTTTCCGCGTGCTTCTCCGTTCAGTGGTTCGTGAGAAGATAGCCGGACATACATACATATATACATACATACATACGTTTGTTTACCTTCGAATTTTAATAGGATAGATTCTTTTGCTGGTTGAAAGAATTCCTTATTTTTTTGCTTCAAATTTTCTTCCGCAGACTTAATTCTAGTTTAATGAAAACTTAAATTAATTTTTCTATCTTTAAAACTGTTTTAAAAACTGTCTAAACTTTAAAACTTTTGCTTAATTTATATTTTTTTTGGTTTACATTAAAATCATTCGTGCTCACTTACATTATTAGAGTAATTTTAATTTAAATTGTACACATGTTTTTTTGAATTTACAATATTTATTTGGTTTAATTGGAATTATTTATTAGATTAATTTTTGTTTATCTGTTAGGTATTATATGCACCAGTGTTTGGGAATAATATTTATGTGTAAGGGAACAGAGTGCTGCATATGATGTAGGCTTGAAAAATTTTCCTTTGAATTTTCACAGTCTATGGTTTTAAGAGCTCAGGATTGTAACGAGAAAACTTGAAAAACTTTTTAGTACGGCAATCATCTTTCCCTTTTGCATTGTGACAGCCAAAAAAACGAACAGTGACTCATTTTTTAACTTAGGACTACGCTCCTCCCATTGGGGTCTCAGGAAGGAATTTGACACGCGCCAAAACGCCACAAAAAACGTTGTATAGAAGATCCTCTATATCTTGGTAACTACATATGTTAAAAACATAACTAATGTCTTATTTTAGAGATAAAGGGTAGAAACTTCGAGAAACAAAAGAGTCACGCGAGTGAAGTAGTCCTACGCCTTTAACATCAGCGGCTGTTTGAAAAAAGACAGCCTCCCGTCATTTTTGTATTCAGAAAGTGCGCGCAGAATGCAAACAAATTGATTATAGAATAAGATATATGCGCATGCGCACTGTATTGTATTATGCAACATTTCATTGCATGTTTAGATGCCATGCGCTTTTGCGTTTGTCATGTGACTGAATTGACGACATTTACCAAGACACAAAAGCATGAAACCGTAAAGTCATTAGAATTTCCAAATAAGCAACTGTTTATGTCTACATTATTTATCACTAATATTAAATTAAAGTTTTTTTAACCATTATGCGTAGTATTTTATTTCTTAGAGCAAAATGATTATATCCCTCCCATATTTCTTCCAATAATAAAAAGTCCTTACAGAATCTGATCTCAAATTCTTACCAAAAAAAATCGAATATCGTATGGTGGTTTCTGATGTATTTTATTCAATATACAGGGTTCCCACTTATATCCGTTACACCCCCTTTAACTTCTAAGCGGCGACAACTTCGGCCATAAAGTTGGTGTCTAGGTATAATAAAAAGGCTATGCGCTACTCGATGAGACAACTTACAACGCCATCTATCGGCAAATTTTGGAATTAGCGGTCCTATCTCGAAAACGGTATAAAGATACGGGAAAAGGTCAATCACAAAATTGTAGAGCGTCTTCGAGTTAGTACGCAAAGACATCTTGAGTGCAATAATACTAAGAACAAAACGTGTAAAATGCGCATTTGTTTGCTGGCATTTTCGGAAATTTTTACGTCATATGACACGAATAAAAGGAGAAAATGATATTTTTCGGGCAAAAAATCACCCCATTATACTTTTTCTTGTGGAAATAATCCAAACAGCAGGTATATGGCCAACATTGCAGGACGTATTACTGTTGCTTATATTTGCACACCAACTCTATGCTAAAACGTGTGCAAAGTGAACTTTAAGCAAGGACTCAAATCTGCATTGTAGATGACGGATAGCACTTTGAACACCGAAAATAAAGGTATATTGTGATAACTAATTAGTTTCTTTTCTCGTTTTAACCCGTTTAGAGACGTCACAGTTTCGGAAATCGAGAACAAACAAATGTGCACTTTAACGTTCATTTCTTCGTATTAATCTGTACAAGGTATCTTTTTGTACTAAATCAAAGAAGCTCTACAATTTTGTAATTGACCTTTTCCCCGTATCTTGTACTGTTTTCGAGATAAGACAACTAATTCCAAAATTTGCCGATAGATGGCGTTGAACGTTGTCTCATCGAGTAACGCATAACCTTTTTACGATACCTAGACACCAACTTTATGGCCTTAGCTGTCACCGTTTAGAAGTTAAGGGGAGGGGGTAGCGAATATAAGTGGGAACCCTGTATTAAACTTATTTTATCTCGAACAATTAATGTATTTTCACATTGAAACTCTTGTTTCTTTTCTTACAAATATCTCTGTTCTTTTTAGGATAACATCAGATTGTGAATACAATTAATAAAGAAACACTTGTTAGACAAAATAGAATGCCACATTAGTAATTAATTTGAATGTAAAACATTTCTTTCCGGTGCAAAATTATTGTCTGTTTTCTCAGGTTAATATGTACGCCATGCTTCTCATAGCGCCAAACGATTATTTATGCCATTTCTTTTTCTTTCATTTTAAAAGTTTCATCGAATTCTTTTCTCAGTTTCGTAAGAAAAAAATGGAAGAGTCGAGCATCGTTAGGCAATATTCAACTCACTTTATTCTATTTACTCAACTTATTTCATCCAGGACAATTTATGTCAATACCGTGAGCTGAATGAACGAACATTCACAAAAGAGCAGAAATATTTCTGCTTGTTTATCTTGCTTTAAAAACTGTTCCGATTGTAGAATGAGCAGAAAAAAAACGAAGAAACGAAAGAAAAGAAAGATTTTAAAAAGAAGTAAGGATATAATATTTTATTCAATTTCTGAATGGAAATGTAACAATCAATTTAATTTTGATCAGAAGGTATGTAAAAATATATCACGAATTTCGATTTTCTCTCGTCGTTCTTTTCTTTTTCTTTTTTGTGAATTCTTACATTCAAACAAAAATTGTATAGTATTTTACAGTTATAAAACATAAGTTTTACGCATCTCATAAAAAATGCATGTTACTGTAAATCTTTAAATGAAAACATTTTATATTTTAAATATTTAAAACAAATAAGTGAAAAAAATATGAATTTAATTTTAAAAGTCGAAAGTGCTATACTTTTTATTCATTACAGGCGCAAAGTTATTTACTGTTAAAAAAATACTTATTAGCTTTTTTTTAGATAAATCTTGTCTAGACATCTAACAATCAATAACCTTTTTGTGTTAATATTCAAAATGGCTCTGAATATTAAACAGTGACTTGTTTTAGTTTATATTCATTAAATGTTAAGTAAACTAAGAAAAAAAAAGTGAAAAAGTAAGTATTTAGTCATTTATAGCTGATTGAACTTCGTCGTAAATAACAAAATATGGATTCAGATTTATGTAAAATGATAATATTTTCAGCCCCAAAAATTCTATTTTTAAGCTGAAAGATTCAGTAATAATAAAAACTGGTACTAAGTATGTACTAAAACATTTTAAAGCTCTTTTCGAATTAAATTAGATTGATTTATTATAATGCATTACCTACTAGACAAATCTATTGAATGTACTTAAGTAAAATATGAAGTTCCTAAATATACTATATATGGAAACGATTTATTAATAAGATGAAGTGGGTCTTAATTTGCAAAATAAGTGCTTTAAAAAGATATAACTCTTTTTTTATATTTTGAATCTTTTGTTGATAAAAAAATACATATTCTATGAGTGTTATTTTCATGAACACCATTAGAATTTTCCCATTTGTTTATTAGAAATGTGAAATTCTGCTTAAATTAGATTTTGAAATTCTTCTGTTAAAATATATTTGTTGAAAATGTGCATTTTCCGAAATAGTTTACGTAATTATGTACTTTTAATGTTTGTAATGATTGTTGATTTACCTTTTTATTGTTCGATGGTTTAATAAATATGTAGACACTTATTATTGAAAATATTTGATGAAAAGTTTTATTTGTATTATTGAAAATATTTGTTGGAACCGTATCTTTATTGTTCTTATTGTATCTCTTTATTATATGAATTTTTATTCAAAATGTTGGATGAATAATAATTCAAATGTTTGATAAAAAAATATTTTTATTCAAAATATTTGATGAAAGTATAAAATTTTACTTTCCTGAATGTTTAAAGAAAATATGATTTTTTTTACAATGAGTTGAGACAGAAATTAACTCTAGAACGCAAAAGAATTTTACTCTTTATGCAAAAATTATTATGAGGCCATAATGTACTTTGCAAATAATTAAATCGCACACAGTCGTCTTAAAATTCGTATTCTTAATTCGTATAATTATCAGAAGAAAACAGAATCGGAGGCAAAAGCTTTCGAGGCAGGGAAAGAATTCTTTTTAGCGTAATCGTACATATAAAGCATGTAAAAAGTATATCCTGTGCGGTTATAGTTACAACAATAACTGACATAACTTTCGATAACAGTGCGGTTTATAAAACGTGTAGGTTGTTATTTGACTTATATGGATATGATAGCCCCATCAGTTTTGTAGTATTGCTGCCCACACGTTTGTTTTCTTAGAAACAATACCATCACCACTGTCAAGGCAACTAGTAAGATATGCGATGAACTATTAAAGTTATTAGTGAGCTTTTCTTGTTTTATGTATCACCTTGTGACCTATAAGATTCGGATAAAACCGAACCCAGTAATTCCAAAAATTCATTGTATTCCAGTTATTAGTTTTGGATTATTTTCGACTATGATAAAAATTACCCAAAACTTGCTATTTTAAAGCTACAATAAGTTTATTGGGTTGGACTTCGAAATTTCATGGATCTTTGGTTATCTCATCTTCAGATTTTTGATAAAAAAGTTATAAGGTAGGAGGCCCAAATATGGCCCACTTAAGCTATTATTTTAATCAGAGGGCTAATTCATGAGCAAATTTATCTAAAAATAGTTACAATCTATTATCGGCACTGTTATCCAAATATGTATTCAATTACAACTATATAAAAAACACACCAACACTTTTTTTGCAAATGAAAAATTTTTCCTTCTAAAAAAAGTGTTCCTAATATCGCCCACTATATGTTCCTAATATCGCCCACTATATGTTCCTAATATCGCCCACTATATGTTCCTAATATAGTCCACTATATGTTCCTAATATAGTCAACTATATGTTCCTAATACCACCCACTATATGTTCCTAATACCGCCTATGTCTTAAATGGATTGAAATGAAGTCAAACTTATGCTATGATCGTACTTTCTTTATTATACATGAAAATTAAGGCAGAACAAGATTTAAAGTAATACAAGACAGTTTTTTTGTACTTTTAGCAATGTAGTTAATGTACTTTTCCTCTAAATAAAATATTAAAATAAAAAGAGAACTTAGGAGCATTGTCAGGTGATAGGACATATAGTTTCCATAAAAAACCATGCATTTTTTTAAGGTAATTTTTCTTTTACTATAGTTTCCCTGAAAGGGTTAAGGCGATAATGAAAATACGCAAGTGGGCGATAATAGGAACACTCAAGCGGGCGATTTTAGATACAACCTAGCACTAAAAGCTGGCGGCATCCCCCTTCGGAATCGGATCGCAAGGCCAGAAACAAACCACACTGAAATGTAATAAATTATAGTAAGTATCAATGCCTGAAATGATTTAACATTAACAACTGAACTTTACTGATTAAATTAAAATTAATGAAACATGATTATTAACTTCCTTTACACGAAAATCAACAAAAATGCTCAGAAAATTGAAAAATCAATACAGGTTCAAATGGCTTCCTCATACAACTACTGAAGGAGGAAGCTTTATAGTTCCGGTAGTGACCACCATATCTATACTTATAAAAGGGAATGTTTGTGTGCGTGTGTGTGTATGTGCGTGTGTCTGAGATGCCCACATGAATCTATTGCACTTACAGCCATGAAATTTGGTACACAAGTAGTCGTAATGGTGACTGAATGCACCTCGAAGCCGGAATTTTAAAATTGAATCTAGAAAATTTTTTATTCAATGTTTTGTGTTGTTTTGGGTTATTTTTTGCACTCTTTTCTCGATAGCATGGCTTCAAATAATTGTATGGAAAAAAAAACAGTTACACCATCGGAAAGAACTAACGATTTCCGTTCTAATGAAGTTGTTTCGTACGTCTAACGTAATATACTGAGTTTGAGAAATTTTTGAAAAACAGTCACTTTTATCGTAATTTTCAATAACGATTTCTTCAAATTCTTGCATCTGACGTTCTAACATCTCTATAATTTTCATTTTTTTTTCAGCTTATAGCTGGAAAGTTTCTGTCGGATTTAAAACAAGAACGGTTAAAATATCTTTTTTCATTCGTTGTAATTAATTTTTCCCTGATCAGTTCAAACAGTTTTTTTGCTAGCGAGATTTAACAGCGAGAGTTTCTCCGGGCGATTCCAGAATAAATTGTTGCAATTTCATTGGATGGTGCGTGACCTTTCTCGCGGCAGGTGACGTCATATGCTTTCAATACAATCCGATTCCTTCCAGCAGGTGACGTCATTACATTCGCGTCATCATCATCTCAATAATAATATACATTTCTGCTTTGATTGATGCCACTATCGCAAAGAAAAATAAGCGGGAAAATCAATAATGTGTATCTTTTGTTTTGATTTTGTTTTCAAAACTTTTTCGTGCCGTTGTGGGCATTTTTCCCCCCAATCCTCATTCCACGGACAACGCCGTGCGAGTACTGCGTTAATACTACTAAAAATTAAGAAGAAACCGGGGTAGGCGATATTCGGACCCCCCTAATTTATGCTTTTTAGCATGCTAATTAAAGGGTTTTTCTTTTTAAATCAATTTTAATAATATTTACTATCTACTTTTTAGTATTTGATACATTCTAAAAATTATTTTTATAACTTTTATGGAATTTTGTTTTTAAATTCATTGCCGCCCGCTTTAATGTACTGTTATAATTATATAAATTCAATGCAAAATGGCGTCTTTCGCATTTGTTCAAAACTAATAGATTAATCGACATGTGCTTTGAAAATATTTAAATATTCTATTGTCATCGAGAACCTATAACTGTACAAAATTGCAGCACTAGTGCATCAGAAGCGAGTGGAAAATGAATTATAAAACTTCATACTGACAAACATGAAAAAGGTTAAATAAAAGCACCAATTTAAGTCATGATATTCGAGAACCACCAGTGGCGAATCCAGGATTCGGGTCTGGGGGGGGGGGCTGAGGTCATAAAAATTTTGTATCGTAGTGACGAATGTCAAACCTCATGGCTTATATAAGCCAAAACACTTTAACTTTACAGGCTTTCCTCTCCTGACAATAAGAATAATAAAGAACACTACAATACTTTCGATAATTTAATAAAAAATACAATGAAATAGCGACCAAAATGTTTTCGACCGCGCCAACGCTACAAGTGCAAGTGGAATGACTAGAAAAGTAGGAAAATTTTCGAGCCTGTCAAGTCAGAAAGCAATGTTGTCACGATTTTATTACTATTCTTTGAAAATGAAAATTAAGATCAAACAGTTGTAGCGATTTTAAATTAAATCAAGAATTTTGGTTTAGCTCTGGGGGGGGGCTGCAGCCCGATAGCCCCTCCCCTGGATTCGCCACTGAGAACCACTAAATAGTTAAAGCTTACGCAGTTTTTTAATAAACAAACTAATAATAAACTATTCTCAGCTAAAGTTACGTGTGATATTATTAGTTCACAATCCTCTCTTCCCTTGATCGTAAAACTTTATCAACTTGCATCGATTTTAAGTGCAGCAGACTTTTAAGACCCTCTTTGTACCCAATAATTTCCAGTCTGCCAATTTTTCAAAACGAATTTCTTTCAAACCTGCTGCAATTAACAGGATGTCGAACCCTGGTCTTTAGTGAACGGAGTCTTTACGTCCGTCTGATAAGGTTGCATAATCAATTTCATTCATAAAGTGATCGTGAGTGACAGGTTCGCTCGAGTGTATCACTTCAATTGAGCCTCTCAAGTGGCATTTCGAGTCGCAAGGGTAGATATATTTGAGTTACGTATCGGTATCGGAGATAAGTCGGGAGATAATCGAAAATAGATACTCTGTATCTCTCTTTCGAGACGTTTTGCCGGAGAAAGATACCGGTATCACTCCCTATTAAGATTTCTTTCACAGAATGAATTCTCTTCGGATTGCATACTTAATATAAAAGGCATATTCTGGATGTTTATGGTTTTAGGAATCCTAGATATCAAAAGACTTTTTATTACGAAAAAAGAAAAAAAAAATTCCCCAAGGCTTTTTCTATTTTCTTTTTTTACCCCCAGTTTTTGATAAGAGTAATGAATTCATTCATGCGACGTCACAGTCACGTGACGGACGTAATTGAGTATGTAATCGAACATTTAACTGTATACTTATGCTGTTTTTTAAAATCACGTTCTTTTTTGCCCGGCAATGGACGAGAGGGAAAATATTTTTTTGGAAAGTGCGAATAATTGATCGGAGAATCGAGATTATAATAAAACCTTATTTTATGTTATTTAACTTAAATTTAAACTATACTGACTGTAATATATCCTATTAGCTTATGCCCGCGACTTCGTACGCATAGTAAACACCATTGATACCTTGTGGCTCGGGATAAAATATTTTCTTGTCTTTATAGTTTTAATGTAAAAAAATCGCGCATGCTCCAAAAAAGAAAAAACGGCAGACAATAACAGTAAAAACATTGTTAGAAATTGTATTTGAAAAAACTTTCAAAAATGAATTAAAATTAAACATGGAAATGAAATTGGTATCATTGAAAAGCTAATGTTTTGATCTTTAAGAGGATGTAAAAATTCGTTACGAATATCACAATACTTTGGGAAAATTAACACAATGAAATGGATAAAAGATGGGTGGAAATATTCAGCCATTTCAAAAATGAACATATTCCATGCGAAAATTTATTTATTCTTGTTCAAGTTTTGTTATACTGTCCTGGAACTAATGCAGCAGTTGAAAGAGTATTTCCAATTGCTAATGATTTTTGGACATGTAAAAAATCGAGATTGAATATTGACACTCCAGCTGAAGCTCTTGTCGTAAAACACAATATGAAGGATATTTCTTGTTCAGATATTTCCAATATATTATTGGAAGATGATACATCGACAAAATGTATTCATTTTATGGAAAAGAAATCATTTAAATAATAATTGACGGGTATGTAAACATAAATACAACTTAAAATGTTAAAAATGTTTTTATTATGCATGTATCATATTGTAGTGTATTCTGTATTACTGTTGCAATAGGCAAAATGTTTCTTTTATTAACGATATTTTTTCTTCTATTGTAGTGCTTACAATCAGCTGCCTTCTCCTTTCTATGGTAGGTGGCGCTACTGGAGCCATCTTCTTCCCATGATGCCTCTCTGTCATTCTTGTCTCGTCATGTTGTGCTCTGTTTTGTCTTGTGTATTGTAACTTAAATGTTCTGTGCTGTGGAACGTAGCCTAATAAAAATGGTTCCTAAAATTGACTGGATTCTTCAGCAGCACAACACACAAACTTGAGTCTCGTCCCTCTATACTATTTATTTCCCTCCTCCTTTTCATTGTAAAAAAGTTGGTCACCTTACTATTATACAGTGGCGAATCTAGGATTCCGGTCTGGGGGGGAGCGGGGGCTGAGGTCATAAAAACTTTGTATCGTCGCGATGAATGTCAAACTTCCAGTCTAAATTAAACCAAAACTCTTTAACTTTACAGACTTTACTCACTTGACAATAAGACTCATAAAGAACAATACAATGCTTTCGATAATTTAATAAAAATTACGATGAAATAACTAGCCAAAAAATGTCTTCGACCGCGTCAAATCTACAAGTACGAGTGGAATGACTACAAAAGTAGCGAAATTTTTGAGCCTTTCAAGGTAGAAAGCAATGTTGAAACGTTTTTATTATTTTTTTAAAAAGAGAAATTAAGAAAAAACAGTTGTAATGATGTTAAATTAAATCAAGAATTCTGGCTTGGCTCTGGGGGGGGTGTAGCCCGATAGCCCCCCCCCCCTGGATTCGCCACTGCTATTATAGAAAAGCTCGTAACTAAAATTCCTGCTTTATGCAATATTTACTGTTGTTTATGAAAAGATGGTTAATCAGCAAAAATTCTATCAAAAGCCAAAAGTTATGTGTAGATCAGTAATAGATAAGTTGCATATAAACAATGCACTTATTACCGATAATACTGCTGTTGTTTATGTTATGTATATGTTTAGACTCAGTGGCGAATCCAGGGGGGGCTATCGGCTGCAGTCCCCGCCAGAGCTCAGTCAAAATTCTTGATTTTATTTAAAATCACGACAACTGTTTGCTCTTATAATTTCTCTTTTTTAAAAAAATAATAAAAACGTGATAATATTGCTTTCTGGCTTGACAGGTTCGAAAATTTTCCTACTTTTCTAGTCATTCCACTTGTACTTGTAGCGTTGACGCGATCGAAGACATTTTTTGGCTAGTTATTTCATTGTATTTTTTTAATTAAATTATTGAAAGTATTGTATTGTTTTTATGATGCTTATTGTCAGGTGAGTAAAGTCTGTAAAGTTAAAGTATTTTGGTTTACATAAGCCATAAGGCTTGACATTCGTCACGCCGATACAAAATTTTTATG
>BGPR01026172.1:0-21720 GCA_013235015.1 Araneus ventricosus | reverse complement strand
CCACACTATCCTTTGCGATATAAAACAAGCGGGAGTGGTCTTCCCTATACTTTCTCGTATACTCCTAACACATGTGGAGAAAAAATAAGCTGAAAGGCATTAAAACGAACAAGCGTCCCTAACTCAGTGGTGAAAAAATCTTGGGAATCGGAATTGTGGAGGAGAAAGGAGTGGGTAGATGCGGAAAGGATAAGCGCAAGTGAATCGCGCAATTGCGCAATAACGGCCTCGCGTCATTGTGTGATGAGAAAAGAGAAATAGGCGATTTGAAAAACTTTTTTCGACTGATTGAAACGAAAATTGGGCACGCATCTACGATTGATATTGGCAGGCTTCATGCTAATTTTTATTTATCAAAACCGTAGGGTTTAGGAGTTATAATGTTTAGAAGTATGCGATTATACAGACCGACAGACAGTCAACTCTTTGACTGATTTGCCCCAAAATTTGACGGACCTACATTCCTAATGAAAAAACTGTCTACTAAATTTTATTAGCTATTCAAATTTTTGAATTGCAGTGTTCACATGAACTCGGACACACGGACTTCTCGTAGACGTATTTTGTCCAAAATTTGACAGAAACCTGCATATTATGTGTCAATATCACATACCAAATTTTATCCCCGTAGCTCTAATAGTTTTCGAGTTATCGTGTTCACAGACAGACCGACACACACGCAAACATAATTCCAAAATTGTGTTTTCGTACTCAGGGAGGTCTAAAACTTGGAGATTCGTCAAAATCTCGAATTCGAATTTTTGACGATTACAATACTTTCTCTTTGTAAACTTCGTATACGAGAAAGTGAAAAAGAAAGGAAGAATAACAATGCAGCGTTGAAGTCAGTAAGGGAGATATAATTGAGAGCCATAGATGAACGACCAAGTGCGGAAAGTAATATTTAGCCTTTAAACAAATTTAATTCTTTGCAATTTATCTGGAGGGGAACAGTAGAATATTTCGAAATTTTCTGGTTCGACATGACATCAGAATTTGGTCCTTTATCATGATCCTTCTAGAATAAGGTGGTGGTCCAACCAACTCCCTCCTGGCAATCAAAGAAGACGATCAGTGTGACATTAGAATGTCACTTACATTATATTCCATTTTATTAATATTACTAAAAGTACTACTACTTTATTCGAAAATTTCAGCAATGAAATGGTAGCAAAAAATAAATTACAATTCAATGCATCGCAAAAGTGCTACATTATTGCCTATTATAATTTAAAAGCATATTTTAATGGGTTAATCTGAATAAGAAACATTTGATTTCAGATCAGAAAAAAAAATACAATTTAAAATCCGAAGCAGATTGCATATTAAATGGAGTGGAATTTACTCTTATTTGCACTGAATAAAAGCTAACAAAAAGTGAAAGCATCTCTGGATGTTATTTTGCTACGCAAGTCGAATGCAATTCTCTCTGCATTGTTTCCAAACACCCTTTTAAATGGAAATTAGGAAGAGAACGAAAGATACTTACCTTCTATAAAAAAGGAAAGCAGCACAGTTCCAGGAAACTGAAGAGATACATCTTCAGCTCCCACAAGATAATCAGCTTTATGTTGAGCTGAGTCCCAAAATTACTCAGCGATTCTGCTAAATAACGGAGCGTAAATAGAAGAGGCTTAGTGTTATAAATCGGCAGAGTATATGCTTATAAATATAGATGTTGCTAATTATGGAATAAATGTCATATCTAGGAGATGTATTAAGGCATGTATTGACTGCGCAGAGAATATTTTCCGGCTAAGGATTTAGAAACAGGGAAGGATATAAGAGTCGGCTAAATAAAATCTCATATATGAGATTCGCATTTATCAATAGATAATGTTTTTCAACCAAAATTTTCAACAACCAGTCATCAATTTACTGTAGCCTTTGGTGGTAATTTGATTAATTCTTCCTGGATATCTAAACGATAAGTAAAATAATACTAGAATTATTATTACGTGTGTTTTTGTAATAAAATCCAGAGAGTTAGTTTAGTTTTATTAACGTCCCGTTTCGAAGCAACAGGGGCTATTTTGGACAGACCTCGTCATTTGGAACAGCGGTTAGATGACGAGGACGACATTTGAGCTGGCACCTATTCTCCACACTTGCGCACCACACCAGCAGGTGGACGTTTGCCTCCCTGCCTATGATTTAACGTGCAACAAACCCGCATGCACGGCGGATCTTCAGTGGAATCGGGTTTCGAACCTGGAACCCTCCGGCCCCAGAGCCGAGATCCTACCACTAGAGATAATGCTATGCCTAACTAACAAAAAACTAGAGAGAGTGCTATCCCTTGAGTTTCTAGCATACTTACACAATATGGTACATTTCAGGTAAAGTTTAGTAGAATAGAGAAGAAAATAGAATATTCATTATGGGCCTCTCTTCTTTGACCTATTGGGTCCAAAATAGGAATGGCGTTATTGCAAAAACAACTGGTTTTCGGTTATACCGGTTTATTTCAAATCCTGTTTAACCTGGAAGTTATAACCACCCAAATAGCCGGTGTTCGGCTTTCTTTAATTAAAAAAAACCAAAGATTTTCAGTGCATTTTTAAAGGTAATCAACCCATTGGACAATACCTGTCGTCCACTATATTCATAATAACTCTTTCAGTAACATGGCGAGGATGTGAATCCTGGAACGGTAGAAAGTTCTGTAATGTTTTTGCACTCCTGTTTTTAAGGATATCAAAATCTTTTGATATAGATTTATGAAGCATTATGTTTAGGGTTATAATTTTTTTAACGCGCTTTCGATGATGTTTAACAAAGCGATAGCGAGACTTCCTGTAATATCACAAAAGAATTACTCCGGCCAATCTCAGCGTGTGGTTCCAACATGAATGAAACAGGCCGCCGCGACAATTAATCGGGCACTGGGGCCCCTGCATAATAGGCCTTACTACGAGCGACTCATGCGGCGACTCTTCAAACAGAGGTACGAACCGTCATCGGAGGGGGTAAAACTTCCTGTAATATACTCGCTTTCCAAAATTTTCTTATTGCCTTATCGAAAGCATTAAATAATACAATATTTTCCAATTAAAAAAATGACTACACCAGAAATCATTCTTAATTTTTTTTTTCTTTCTCGTATACGAAGTATACAAAGAGAAAGTATTGTAATCGTCAAAAAAAATTCGAACTCGAGATTTTGAAGAATTTTCACATTTTAGATCACACTAAGTCCTAAAAACACAATTTTGGAATTATGCCAGTTTGTGAACACGATAACTCCAAAAATATTACAGCTACAGGGATGAAATTTAGTATGTCATCTTTATATATAATTTGGAGGTCTCTTTCAAATTTTCGTCAAAATTCGTCTGTGGGAAATTTGTTTGTCTGTCTGTCCGTGTTCATGTGAACACTTTAACTCAAAAACTTGAGTAGTTAGATGGATACAATTTGGTAAACAGTTTTATCATCATGAATGTAGGTCCGTGGCAAATTTTGGGAGAAATCCGTCAAAGGTTAGGTTTGATTATCTCTCGGTCTGTATAATCGCATACTTTTGAACGCAATAACTTTTTAGAAAAATTACTTAGATAAACAAGATTTTGTATGTAGCCTTCTAACTTTAATTGTAGATTTGTGTCAATATTTTTTGTTAATCGGTTTAGAAAAAAGACGTTCAGATTGGAAATTTGTTTTTCCTTATCTAACGTAGCCCTATTGCGTAATCACGCCGGCTTCTGATTTTACTTCTTCCGCCTGACCTTCGGAAACTTGTGGTATGATATTTCGCTTATTTTTTTCTCCACTGCTTTAGGTACACTTGTTCGTTCTACTGTGTTTTAGCTTATTTTTCTCTACATGTGTTAGGGAGTATGCAAGAAAGTTTAGGAGAGATCACTCTCGCTGGTTAATAGTGGTATAGACTGCAGGTGTGTAGTGAAGCCGAAACGCCGTTCCGGCACTGTATTTTGTCTTTAAGAGAAATAAAGAATCAAAAAACGTGAAAACATCCTAAAATCAGCGCGAATTTTGTCACCCAGGTTAGGGCGTTCCAACACTCGTTTTACAGCGTGCTGGCACTACTTATTTTGCGGTTACACCACTGATAAGCTGAGACTTCAGCAATTAATGGAAATGACGGTTTTACTCAAATAATCTGTGCAGGTTAACAGGAATCGGGAGATTATAGGGCAATCAACTCAAATAAACTCTAATATGTGGGAGTTGTGTATTGTTGGTACTGGTTGAATAAAAAGTAATACATTTCAACAATTACCACGAAAGTGAAACAGTTTGCATGACCAATGCACTGCTTAAGTACCGGTGACTAATAAGCAGTGTTGTTAATATATTATTTAATCATATTAAATCAATTTATTTTAATTGTAATGATATTAATACATATTTCTTCTAAAAATCAACCGTCCACTGAAAACATAACTTGGACTTGAATCCTAGCCTCAATTCCATAAAATATTTATGATGTGAAAGAGATGACTTATTTTCAACGAAATAAATAAGGATTGTGGAATCATTCTTTTTGAGACAGCTCCATGTGGCTGCGGTCAGAGAACAAGTGTTTACATTTCGATATCAACTGAATATTTTCACAAAAGGCTAATACTGTTCAGCAACGGATTCCGAGACTGCCCCTTTTGGACGATTTTACAGCGGAAAGAGGTGTCAGGCACTGAGTCATATGAACGCATGCCCATTTTTCATGTTCGTCACCAAGTCATCAGTGGAATCACGATACTGTACAGTATGTGTTTCATATATATGTGTGTGTATAGAGGTGAGCTGCGGTGGTCCATTGCAAATTCTGATGCTTTTTATTTGCGGTTATGCTGTTTTTGTTTTCTATTGTATTGTACATGTACCGTATTATGTACAGTAATGAAATTATTGTACATGTACCGTATTATGTACTGTTTGTAAATGATGATTGTTTCTTCTTTTTTTATGACGTAACTTGTTTACCAGGCTTTTGTTAATGACTGAATTTTCTCTGTTTTTTTATTTAGGAGCATTGTTACTACTTTTATACTTATTCTGTGATTTGAGGTTTGGTACTCTCTGTGGCTGCTCTGCTTTGATTACTCTCCTCGTCGGCCGTGTTGCCGCTCCATACTGAACGTGGTAGCAACGTGGGCTGTAAATAAATAAAAAATGCGCTATCAACGTGAAATGTCACTGATTATAGAGTTTACAAAGCAGGATTTAGCTGTCGGGAAACCGTTATTTCGCAACAAAGTAAAGTTATAGATTTTAAAATGCCTCTGAAATATAAAAAGCATCGTAATCAGTGGCGGTTCGTCCATTAGTGCTGCAGAGCTACAGTCCCCCTAAAATTATTTTAAACGCTTGAATATTATTATTTGATAACTTTTATCTTTCTTATTCAATTGCTTTTCCTCTTTAAGAGTTTCAATCAACTAAAATAGCAGAAAAAATAATAAAAAGCGTAAAATCGATCAACAAGTAAGGGAGACGCATGCTTGAGCTGAAGAGACTTGCGCCCTTCCGAAAGATCGAAATTCGGACGCTGAGAAACAGAGCGTTAAGTTAGAAGAAAAAAGCAACCCTTTCTCCGTTAAAATTAGAGGCACTCGGAGCTGTAGTAACCACAGACCGCGTTTGGCTCGCGACTTCCGCTTTTGCTTTCCTCATTTGACTGTTTTTCGCTTTCGCTTAGTTGGCCGGTCATTAGGTAGTTTTTAAAATCAAATTTGGAGGATTTGTAATTCTTTGCCACTTAATGGTTTTGGGGTGCTGATAACGATTCTGAGGTTTGCCACCAAAAATTTTGTTTGAATTTTATGTATAGACGAAAAACGTGAAAAAATTGTTTTTTCACAATCTGCTTATAACTCAACAACTATCATTTTCTTGGTATATCATCATTATATACCAAAATAATCGGCAAAAAATTTCCTACGCCTTAAGTTTATCCAACTTTTGCAGCACTGCTTGTTTCTGAGTTGACGAGCCGCCACTAATAGTAATCGTTAAAAAATTCGATTTTTTTTTCATTTCTATGAATCTCCTCTGTTTAGACCCCGTGAATCTGTAGAAACCCGTTCTAGAAATTACCCTGTCTGTCTGTGAACGCAATAACTCAAAAACGCAATGTATTAGACGTATAATTTTGTGACAATAGACGTGAGTCGGAAAAGCACATTTTAGGAATTATACTGTCTGCCACGAACACAATAACTGAAAAAAGGAGAGAGCTAAACAGATGAAATTTGTCTCTATAATTGTAGATTTCTGTGAATCTTGGGTGAAAGCCTTGAGCGAGAAATCTGTAAATACTCGTATATGTGAACACGATAACTTAGAAACAGAACTAACTGGATTGATGAAATTTGGCCCTTCAGTTTCATAACCAGAATTACAGATCTGTGTTAAATTTTGAATCAAATTTATTAACTGATTGACAACTGCCTATTCGTGTGTACGTTAACACGATAACTCAATCATGTTAAGAGCCACTTGAATGAAATTTTGTAAGCGGTCTTCACTCCATTTCTTTTTATGAAATTTGGGGTGCAATACTCCGAAATACACTCTCCATTCTCTTCACAGTACAACGAAGTTGTGAAATAAACACATCATATTATGGAAGGATACGAAAGAGTCGATGGGAGAACACTCCCACAAAGAAGATAACCCCGTCTTGCCTAGGCATGCGGAGTCGTTGAATAACCGGCGTCACGAGAGTAAGCGGGAACTAAGGTCGGAGTCCTAGTAGACATCACCGGCCACGGCCCAACGCCTCCCGAAGGATGTACGCCCCGTCATTGGAGTGCAGGTAACTTAACCCCACACCATTACTTCTAAACTCAGGTGAAGAGAGAACCCGCTTACATATACGGTGGTTTCTCATCTACGAATTCGTGGTTCCCCTGGGGGAGATTGCCTTAAGTAGAAATAGTAAAAGCAGAAATTGCACAAACCAAAAAATCTTCAAATAAATATTTAATAAAAAAGATTGGTAATTTAAGCAGTCTTCTCAATCCCTTAATGGAGTTATGAACCCATTCTCAATTGATTACAATTAGCAACCAACCACTGATTAAAATAACCGTGAAGTATTCAAACATTCAAAGAAACCATGAAGTTAGGTTGTAACTTCAAACTGATACCGAATGACATTTTCGTACTCATCGTTCCAGCTCCGTCGTTCGTTCATAACCTAAACAGTTTACCATCTCATTTTCAAGAGTTCGCCAAAGATTCTCTTTCCATAGCAATATAAAGCGTAATGAGACAAAAAAAAAGGAAAATAACGTATTCCTGTGCTCTTTTACGAGCAGCTAATAATCACTACTGAAACATAATGAAAAAAGAGGTAATTAAAATTTCCGCGCAAAGTAAATAGGTGCTTTGAAAGAATTTTCATTTTGAGCTGTTATAAGCGATTTTTATTGAATTTTGTATTCGAAAGCGATCGATTAATGACTCTAGAGGTCGATCGCTTACGGAGAAAGAAGCCACACCAAGAAAAGAAAGCTTAAACTCATGTCGGGGCATTAAGTTCCAAGAAGAGCCTTGTAAAATCTTGAATATTCCTATTCAACTAATTAAAGTCGAGTGAAATGACGTTAATTGGTTTAAGTAACTAAAGGGATACGTTAATTTGCTTGAATATCCCCATTAGAACAGCGGAAATTGGGTACAAGGATGAATTTTGTGTTTTTATGTTGTAAAATTCAGCTTCAGATGAGTGTTTTTATATCTTATTATACTGAGTTGCCCATCTTAACAATTTTACTAGATTTGCAACAAATTGCGCTATAACAAATGTTTTTTTTGTGAGAAAAGATGTCATTTTCATATTTTCTATTGACTTATACAGGGTTGTTAGAATTAAAGTTCCCCTATTCAGAAGGATTTAGAGCCGGTGTATATGCAGGGTGTAACAAAACCGATAATCAGAACTGTAATGGGTGATAATTACAATGAGTTGTTGGAAAGCAAGGGATAACGTGCCCATAACAGTAACGACAAACTATGAAGAAAGATAATGGAGAATGGCGGAAAACAGCTTATGTTGATTAGGTGTTGAAAATACCAGTTTAACTGGATGCAAGATTGGTAACAATTTGCTAATTCAGTATTTTATACGGGCGAGTGATACTGGCCGAACCAGGAGATTATTTCGAGACAGTCATGAAAGAAAGAAGGAATTTCAGCCAGCCATAATCGGGTTTGAAAATCGAACACGTATAAATCAGGGAAGTATGTTGTTGGCTTCCTTCTGCTCTTGATAATTGGAGTTTTAGGTAGACCATATCATGACCCAAGCTTATTTAATTCGGTTAAATTGTTGTGCGTTATAAGATACCGTCTGTTTGTAAATGTCGCAATCTTCTTCCTTTACCGTTAACAAAAATGTAGAACTGCTGGATTTCTTCTGCCTAAAATAACAAAATACCGTCTAAAAAGTTTAAGTATTTGATTTAAAAACTACTGTCTGTTATAAATGTAATTTCATTTATATATGATATTTGTTAAATAATGTCTATTATGTAACGTGTCATGTCTATTCTGCCACATGCGGAAAGATAAGATGATAAGTATGAAAGATACAATATTGTTCTGAAATTCCTCATTTTTTTTTCACTTCAGTTCCAAAGTTGTAAAATTTGTGATAAATTCCTTCGTCGATAATGAGGGAGAAATAAGATTATTTTTTTAATCAGTGTTACGTTGAGGCCACCGCGGCCTCAGAGCAGGATTGTTCTAGGCTCTAAACTCTGGTCTACAGAGCATCTGCCGGGTATTGGCCCTGTTGCACGTTAAATCATACGCAGGGGGTCAAACTTCCTCACGCTAGTGCAGTACGGAAGTTTGGAAAGAGGGTGCCAGCTCAGGCGTCGTCACCGTCATCGACCGAGGTTCAAAATTACGAAGTCCGTCCCAAAATAGCCCTCCTGTTGCATCAAAACGGAACGTTAGCATAACTAAACTTAACAAAACAATGTTAAGTTTGGTAAAAGTAGACATTACACTAAAATGTGCTTTTTAAAAAATGCTTTTCCAGTTGAGTTATGTTGTTCAGTAAATGACCGGCAGCTTTACGAAAGAAAACAATTCACAAACAACTGAAGAAAAATTTATGACTAAGACCAGGAATAGTAGTAAAAATAAATAAAATCAAATATTCTGAAATATATATGCATATATAAAAATTGAAGCAATACCGAAAAGAAAATGGGCGAGATTTCTCTGCAGTGATTAATTTCGAGCAATAAACAATGATTTTCAAGTTACCCCCTAACCTCATTATCTTTCCTTTTGAAGGTCAGACTACATGCCCATAAGATAGCGGAAATTTGAGCGGCTGCTGTAACCCTCATTTCACAAACGAAACAGTGTTTTCATTATAGAAACATTTAATAATTTCTCCCCAGGCGGAAGTTATTGGAATTTGAAGTGAAAGAGAATCGCTCGCCAGGGAATATTGCACGTATAATTTTTGCATGTTGAGAGCTATTACGAGAAATGGGCTTATCTTGCGGTGCCTCAGAATAATGCCTTTGTATTACTTCGTGATAAAGTAAACTTTTAATGTTAATAATTTAATACCCCATTAATGAAATAAAGCTTTCCCTCTGCTAAGAGATGATTGCTTTTTTTTACTTTCTCGTATACGAAGTATACAATGAGAAAGTATTGTAATCGTCAAAAAATTCGAACTCGAGATTTTGACGAATCTCCACGTTTTAGACCTCCCTGAGTCCGAAAAACACAATTTTAGAATTGTGTCCGTCTGTGTGTGAACACGATAACTCGAAAACTATTAGAGCTACGGGGATGAAATTTGGTATGCGGTCTTTACACAAAATTTGTAGGTTTCTGTCAAGTTTTGGACAAAATCCGTCTACGGGAAGTCTGTCTGTCCAGGTTCATATGAACTCTATAACTCAAAAACTTCAATAGCTAGATGGATAACATTTGGTACAAGGTTTTATCGTCATGAATGTAGTTCCGTATAAAATTTTGGCCAAATCCGTCAAAGGGTTGACTGTCTGTTGGTCTGTATAATTTACATTTGAAAAGAATTTATCTCCACGCACATGCGTACTGTAAGCAATCTTCTGTGCACGCGAAGGCTATGGAGCGAATTACGTCAGTTTGTCCTTGAGACGGCAAGAACGGAAAATCGGTACGCATCTCTTTGAATTTGATTCTTTACCTAGATATTTTTCAATCACTATAATGGAAAACCTTTCGATAGTCATAGGATTCTGGGTAACAGTTGGTTCGAATTTTTTTATCCACGCGGGGGGAGGGGAAACAGCACATTTCTGGGGAAGTTTACGCGAAAGTTTAGGGTGAGAATACTCCCGCTGGTTACTTTCTCGTATACAAAGTAAACAAAGTGAAAGTATTGTAATCGTCAAAAAAATCGTACTCGAAATTTTGCCGAACCTCCACGTTTTCGACCTCCCTGAGTCCGAAAAACACAATTTTGGAATTATGTCTTTCTGTGTGCCTGTGAACACGATAACTCAAAAACTATTAAAGTTACATGGATGAGATTTGGTATGTGATCTTTACACATAATTAGTAGGTTTCTTTTGAATTGTGGACAAAATCCGTCCAAAGGAAGTCAGTCTGTCTGTATGTCTGTGTTCATGTGAACGCGATAACTCACAAACTTAAATAGCTAGGTGGATAAAATTTGGTACAATTTTTATCATCGGAAATGTAGGTTTGTATCAACTTTTGGACCAAATCCATCAAAGGGTTGATTGCCTGTCTGACTGTATAATCGCAAACTTTTGAACGCAATAACTTCTTTAAAAATACTTTGTTAAATGAAATTTTGTATGTGGCCTTCTAACCTGAATGGTAGGTTTGTGTCAATCGGTTAAAAAAAGGCGTTCAAATTGCAAATTTCGTTTTCTTTATCTTACACTCAGCCCTATTGGTAATCACGCCGCACAGTGGGATATTTGACGAATCTGGGCGGCCAAAAGTCGATTTTAGAAACTACAGCGCAGGATCGAATGGATGTATACATTATAAAGCTGAATAACTGGGGAATCACGTGATACCATTTTTAACTGTCTTAACTGACCTTGACCTCTGTATTATTAGCTCAAACTGGAGTGTTGTGTGGAGTGTATCCTGCGTCAAAAAGTTGTTGCTTCAAACGTTCCCTTTTCGAATGTGAATACCTTCATTTCTAGAAGTAATTAAAATCTAACAGTTATGGATAATGATGAGGCAGGTATGTGTTGATATTTTTTATGGATTTGAATAGTTACAAAATTAGTTTTAATAATTGCAAAAGTAATTGAAAATAACGCAATTTTTTTCAAAAAATTGTTTGTATGTTGCGAAATCTCGAAGGTTTTTGTTATATTTCCAAACATTTCCACGCTAAATTTTTTTTTTGTATCAATAAATTTAGACCTTTATGTTTGTGTTTTTGTTTAAATTAGCCCCTGATTTGCCCAACTTTTGAAATGAAGGGATTTCAAACATTGCTATTCCAAATTTTCCAGTAGGCATTCTAATTACTTTACATTTAATTTCTTATGATATGAATTGCAATTTAAAGAAAATTGTTATGAATATTTTCAAAACGATCATATGTGTGTAATTTTCAGACATTTTGATTGGAATAAAGTTATATCAATTATAAATATTACTTAAAACATTGCGTTCCTTCCATTTTATCTCTTTTTAGGATTTTGTAAAAAATACTGAAATTTTTCTTTGTCAACATTTAGTTATCTAAAAAGAAGTCGAGTCAAAGTTGCTTATGTTTTTGTAAAAAGTTACCACACACTCGTGCGATTTTTTTTAAAAAAAGAGGTTCAAAAAATTGCATATTTACTTGCACTACTAACTATGCGCTTTTTTGTTTCTATTTTACTCTAGGGTCATCAGGTGTCAAAGTAATATTTCGAAGAGAGTTCTTTAACATTATGCAACAGCAAAATTGACCAAACATACATGATAAATTAAACTCGAAAATTATCTTGTTCAAAGTGATACTTTTGATGACGATGAAATTTAAAAAATAAAGCACAATTTCTCCCATTTTAAATCTCAGTTGGATTGCTTTAATATATCGTTTTAAAGTAATTCTAGAAACCATATCCAGTGGTCACAAGATTAATTTGCAAAAGTTCAAAGAATAAACAGAAGAAACATCTGAGCTCTACGTGCAATTATATCCATGGTACCCAATGTCGCCTACTATGCACAAAATCTTAACTCATGGTCCGATTGTAATATAAAATGCTATACGACCAATAGGCCAATTGTCAGAAGAAGCGGTCGAAGCACGCAGCAAACATTTCCGATCATTCCATCAAAATTGTGACCGAAAATTTTCCAGACTTTCCTGTTATGAGGATGTTCTCAACAGATTGCTTTTGAGTTTGGACCCAGTGTTGACGGGTATAAGACCCACGATGAGAAAAAAGTCAAAATCATTCTTAAAAGAGACTTTAGAGATGTTACTGCTAATGGAATTTTCTGAAGTTCTTGATGAAGAGAACTCCGACCATGAAGAAACAGATAATGACATCAATGATTTATCATCAGACGAATAAATCGCACCTTCCTCATGAATTATTAACTATTTTTTTACGCAATTATTCAATTATGTTTATAATTTATTCAATTATTTGTTATTTTCCCGATTTCTTTTCTGTAAATATAATTAATGTAATATTATTAACTTTGTTCAATGTACAAGGTATGATCATAAAATAATTATTATTAATTATTTATGATCGGGTCTATTTAGAGGCCTCTGGTGAGCACTGCATTCAGAATATCAAGATGATATATTCATTAATAATAAAAAATTAAGGTGTAGGTTGCCATTGAAAAAAATTATAATGTTTTTAACTGTAACCGAAACCATAAGAGGTGGTACATTCTATACCTATAAAATCGCAAGCGCATATCCCACAATACTTAGATCCAAAATCTCGTCTTGATACTCTAAATGCAGTGCGCCCCAGAAGCCTCTAAATAGGGCAAGTTACTTTACGACCACCCTGTATATAACTATGAAGTTATAAAATATCAATTATTTTTAAGTTATAAAGCAATATTTTCTACAAAAAGTTCATTAATTTACTAACTAATACGTTTAAATTAGTTTAAAACCGAAAAATAATTTTGGCCGCCCAGATTCGTCAAATATCCCACTGTGCGCCGGCTTCTAATTCCACTTCCGCGTTGGACGACCTTCGGAAATTGTGGTATGACGTTTCGCTTATTTTTGTTCCCCACTGCGTTTGGGGTTCTTGCTCGTTCTACTGCCTTTTAGCTTATTTTTTTCTCTACATGTGTTAGGAGTATAAGAGAAAGTTTAGGGGAGACCACTCCCTCTGGCTACTCCAAACATGTATTTCAATGTGATCAGTAGAATCTTAAACCGTTTTATTATTTTTCTTCTGAGCGATAGTTCGCATTTTAGACATATATTATTTTATGCAACAAATTGAATAATAGTGTTCTTCGTTTGGAAGTTACTTTACATGTAAAAGGTTCCACTAAATCCCTGATACATCTGCCATCACAGTTTCCTATGGTGGACACAATTCAAACAGCAAATAGAAACCTCCGTGGAAACGTACCAAATTTCTTATGATCTTCAACGATTACTCACAAAATTTGAATAATCATTCATATTAGCTGATTATGTACAGTGATTTAGAAGGTCTTCTTTTTAAGAAACTATTTTTGAACTTAAGAAAATTATATTTTCTTAGAAAAAAAATATAAATTAGAAAATTTTATTCTTCCTTGTTTTTAAAGATGATCATTGCTTGCAACGAACGTCAATATATTTTCTAACAGTTTTGGTTGCTATGTAGTTGTACACTAGTGTCCAAAAATAATGCACAATTTTGAAGATGCTACAAAATTGGAATTAATATGGATACTAAGATTCTCAATCAGTTGCTGAGAATTGTGGGACATACTGTTGTCGGAACTCACATTTTATAGTGAAGATTCGGTCACGAGGGTAATTAGGGGGCCAAAAAGCATGAAAACGAAAATGGAATTTGACCCATCCTGTTTCACAGAAAGCTGATAACGAGATGTGACTTTCATCAGTTGTTATGTTTGCTGTGATTAGTAACTTGCATGCATTTTCATAAAAATAGCACGTATTTTCGGGAAGATATAGAGGTTTTCTCAAAAATTTCCAAATTTTTCCGCATATCTCTTGCTTATAACATGCAGAGTTTTCCACTAAATTGTGGAAAAAATTACAGAATACTTGACA
Source organism: Araneus ventricosus (assembly GCA_013235015.1). Lineage (NCBI taxonomy): Eukaryota > Metazoa > Arthropoda > Arachnida > Araneae > Araneidae > Araneus > Araneus ventricosus. Next base: position 7,478 of record BGPR01026172.1, on the reverse strand, counting down.
ACATGTAAATGAACAATTATATTAAAATTTGAATTAAAAAAATTAAATATTACAGGAAATATGAGCAAATTGTTGTAAATAATTTTTGAGAAACATAGAGTATTTTTTTATAACTTCACAGCCAGATGTAAAGGGAAACTTATATAAAAATTCTAACTCAATATCATTAGTATCCAGAAAGATATCGGCATTGCAAGAGCTTAATTGCTTTTGTTTTCTAAGAGAAGCAAAATGATGAGGGTTCATGCACAAATTGATATTTTTTAAACTTGAATTTTCGAACAGTAATACTGAATTTATGAATGTTGAATATCCTGAATACTCATGTATACTTATAAGTTAAATACATAATTTAAATTACAGTTCGACGATTACTATTCGAAGATTTAAATTGAAAAAATATCAGTTTGTGCTGGAACCCCCATCATTTAGCTTCTATTAGAGTGTACCGAAATTCATCTTGCAATGACGATATGTTTCTGAGTACCAATGAATTGAAATGGAATTTTTACTTTCTCGTATACGAAGTATACAATGAGAAAGTATTGTAATCGTGAAAAAAGAGTCGAGATGAAAATCTCGAGATTTTGACGAATCTTCACGTTTTAGACCTCCCGAGTCCGAAAAACACAATTTTGGAATTATGTCCTTCTGTGTGTCTGTGTGTGAACATGATAACTCAAAAACTATCAGAGATACAGGGATGAAATTTGGTATGTGAACTTGACACATAATTTGTAGGTTTTTTTCAAATTTTGGACAAAATCCATCAACGGGAAGTCTGCCTGTCTGTCTGTACGCTGTCATGGCAACTTTATATCTCAAAAACTTGAATAGCTAGATGTGTGCTATCTATCAATTGAATTTTTTTATTATTCGGATTCATCGGATGGCAATACTACGACCGAAGCACTTCCACTAGGTTATCTATGCTTTTGTTACGGAAACCCGATGTCTTTATTACTACAGTGGATATTTATATACTAATGATTTTTATTCCGCACGTAGTCGAACCTGCATTTAATATGAATCTGTGAAAACTTGCATTTATCAAAAAAATAGTTGTAATAACTTATTTGAACTGTCTTAAATGTTCGTTTGTTTTCAAATATTGTCTGGCATTTCGTTGCTACCTCTGTTTGAACCCACTGGTAAATTGCCTTGATCCTTTTCAATATGATATTGTTTAATTTTCAAGACAAATTTTATTTGATATCCAAAGTAGTCGAGACACGACGAAATTCGTTGATGTCTGAGAATTTTTTACGTAATTTGGCAATGGAAGTAAAGTGTCAAAGTTCTAAAATCACGATGATTTCTTTAACAATAATGGAGTGAGTTTCTCGATTTTTCATGAAACCCCGATAAACGTTATGGGTTTCTCTGCTTTCAAAAGTTATTTCCGTCCTGTACCATCCAACCTGTAAAGTAGATGTATTGACTAAAAGGCACGGTGTTCTGCCTACAATAGTGATATTAAAAGGCGAATGGTGGAAAGCTGTGGTTCACTTGCTAACTGTACGCTTAAAGCGAGTCTGTGTTCCTCAACCATTTTGTAGCATTTCAAATGTGTCGCTTTCCAAGATTTGCTTTTTTTATAGCTACTCCCTTGGAATCTCTGAAGCATTTATAACCACTTCATCGTCTGTTTTATGTATGTTTTATCAGTACATTTATCATTTTATATATACAGTAAACTCTCGACTTTTAAGCTCACAACTATCCAACCACCGTTCTGTCCGGCATAGGTAAAAATAATTCCTCGTAATAAAATGATGAATACTTCTTTGGCAAAGCTTTGCAAACAGGGCTCTGCAACAGCTAGTTATCCGACATGCGGTGAGCATAACACAAATTGAGACATGCAAAGCGTGGGTTTTTTCCGCCTTGATAACTGGTCTTCGCTTTTATCCGAGACCTGCCATTATAAATTAGTGTGGTCTTTTATCAGTGCATTGCAAACCAAGCTTAAATAATTTTTGTAAGAACTAAGCCTACTTTCAATGTTTTGATCATTTTAAAAGTGCATTCACTCATACTCTACAGTGCACATGAATTTATGCTTCTTGCAATTAAGTTAGATCGTATGAAATTTATCTCAAAAAACAATATCTTTATTCTTTTATTAAGCACTGACCTGTATTAAATGGTCAGAAAATATGAATAAGAGCAAGTTTCGGTATGAAAACGTCTAATGGTATGGATGTGGTTAGGTAGTAAAAATTTATAGAACTCCGGTTTATCATATTATTTTATTACCCGACCTGCAATTCCGTCTGACCCCCCGCCTTTTCCCCCGACTAACTATCGGATGAAGAAGAGACCGTACAAATTAACAAATTGATAAATACATTTGCAACCTTATAGACTTTGATATGAAATAATCATCAAATATAAGGATGAGAAAAACTACCTGCTTAAACCGAAAACTTTTTTTTTGTTTCGGTTAACCTGTTTTTTCGGTTATTTTTTGTCCCAGTTTTAAACGGTTTATTTTTTTAATTCCAATAATTGAGTCGGAGGATAGTTTCAACTAGACTAAAATTTCCGAAGTTATAAAGCTTTGAATTTTATGATCTTAGGCCAATCACCCATAACCGCTTCCTCGAGGCGTCTGCTGGTTGGTGAATAACTGAAAGGGTCTTTATGAACAAATAAATATTGGCCAATGGATTGATTTCCTGCAAAAACATAACTAATAAAATATTTGTCTGCAAACGGCGTGTGTTTTTTTGTTTTTTGTAGCCAAAAAATATTTATTTTCAGTCGGAAGTTCTGCGGCTTCCGAAGGATTAGTATCTACATTGAATGATGCTGTTTCCTATGAGAGGTGTTGACTCACGGATCAACACATTGCTGAAAAAGTATTTGCAAACAGATTAGATGGTAAATATTGGTTAATGAATTAATTTCTTGCGAAACCAATGTTAATAAAAATTTCTGTCTATAATACTTACTTATTATAATAATTACTCATTTATTATTATTACATATTGTATTAATCACGTATTTATAATCATTACTTTCTATACTTATTGTATTAATACTTAAGGGAAAGGAGGGTAACGCACCTAGGAGTACGCACCTAGTGGAATATTCGTTATAAAAATGAGAATTGAAAAGTCAGAGCCTCGAAAATATACTGAATCATAGTTTATTAACTTAGAAAGAAGGGTACAAAAATTAAAATGTTATCTTTAAAAAATATATATATTACGAAACGCAAGGGAAAAAATATCAAATGCGTACTCTTACCCGACGTCGGGTAAGAGGACGCAGGACGTGAGGCCAAGATTACGCACCCTGACAATTTAGGAGTAGTCGTATACAAATGCTCCACTGCCTTCGTAACTGGAACATTCCTCATGCCACCACTCCTTACAGAATCCACATTACACATAAACACTCGATTCAATCATCATAATATGTTTGTTCGCGCCATAGTCATATCGCTCCCTCATTATTTGGATTTCTATGGACTGGAAACTTTTTCTACAGACAACAGCTCTTCAGATTATTATCAAAATCTCATTTTTTAAATAATAATAATAGTAATAATAATGATAAAATAAAATGCAAAGTTTTGTTGGAATGGCTGCTTCAAATTACAGAACGGATAAGAGTACGCATATCTGGTCCGTGCGTACTCTTAGCCGCCGATGTATTGCTTCTCTAAATCGTCCATAGATGGCCATAGAATTCACTAAAGCTAAATTCTAACGTGGCTGCGTTGTTCGGAAGGGAACGAACCCCATAATGATATTTAATTTCAAAGAAAGCATTAGTCTTTTATTTACAAAAAAAATTAAGATTTCTTCACAGAAAAATTACATGCTAACATAACGAAATCATATATTACCTGATAAATGAAAGACAGCAAGGATGAAAATAATTATGGCGGTCACTTGAGATAGCTGAAAACACACATGTTGATATGATCTAACTTGCTTCTGCTTGCACTGTTGACAACAGGGAAAAAAATCCCTGCTTACTCTTACCCTCCTTTCCCTTACTTATTGTAAATTATTATTAATAAAACATTTGGGCTACAAACGTTTTTTTTTATAAAAAAAACACCGAAAACCGGTTATTTTGAACGGTTTTAAGCGCCAGGTTAAAACCGGGGGTGAAGAAAAAACAGTAAACCGAAATCCTGTTTTTTTCTGCAATAACCGCCATTCCTAATCAAATATTCTTATTCTGAGGCAATGCCATAAACGGAAACTATTCAAATCTGTAACACCTTCGAGATGTTTGCAATTAAGAAAACAGATTAAATGAATGTGGAAAATTTATTCAGTTTATGAAGTTCAGAGTCATTCTGAGTTACTGTCTAATTGGTATTAGCATGGAACCATTCAAGCATTATATAAAATACCAAGTAAAAGTAACTCAAAACCTGTAACGAATTCAATTTGTGTACTTACTACCGTTTATTCCGAATACAAATAATTTGGCATCTCATTTTCTAGAACTTCCATGAGGTTACACATTTCATGGCAATAAGATGCAAAATAATATATTTTTGCACCGTTCTACACGGAGCTAATTATCGATACCGTCACATAATAAAAAATGTGCAATTAAAATTCCTGTGTCAAGTTGAGAGCTTAGAAGGTATTTTAATTTTACGATCTTATGAGGTACTTTTTATTTAACTTCCAGTTTGAAAGCGATGGATTTAGGACTTTCCATGTCAGTTGTATGGAGAAGGAAAAGCCAAACGAAATAAAAAATAAAATGTTAAAGTGTTGTAGAAGTATAACAAGTCACCTGAAAGCTGACTATTCATATTTGACTAATTTAGGTCGGAAGAAATGATATTAATTAGTTCGAGTAATTAAAAGATGATGTTAATTTTAAATTTTTTTGTACGAACAACGAATTGGATATCTTTAATGTTGCGAAATTTGTCTTTAGTCATTTTCTTTTTGTTCGTCGGAAATTCGCCGGAGTCGCCTATATTGCTTTGGTTTGTCACTTTTCTATTACTTATTTGTTGTAAAAAGACTGGGTTTGTATTAGAAAACATTTTGTGCTTACTGAAATTGTTTACAGAATGAAATATTATTTTTTGCAGCAAGTACTGGGAAAGCAATAGTCATAATAAAGTAGTTCGTCACGTGTTTTTAGTTTTACCATACCAATTCATCAGTACCTTTTCTGTACTTTGAGTCGATGTATTGTTTAGAAGAGATGTTTGAAGTCAATGTATTATTTAGAAGAGATTTTTGAGGTTAATGCATTGTTTAGAAGAGACACACGAGGACTGTGGAAGAAAAATTATCGCTACAGTTGCCGGGTAAAAAGAATGTTACTTCTGCCGGCAACTCATTTTCGAAACTATAACTGTTAAGTGCATTTGATCATTGATCATGTTTGTGAGAAATGAGGCATGACTTGCTCGCGAAATAAAAGTTGGTACCTAAGATACCCTAGCCATGAAAACATGCCTTTATTACCTCTCATCAGAAAAATATTAAATAATTTATAATTATCAATATATTAAAAAATGTCCAGTCTATTATCAATTGTATTTTCAATAAAATAGCCAAGAAATTTAGTTTTTCACTTTTATGGCATTCTGAAAATCGTACACGGTCATGATGCATTCCTCTTGCTGACCAAATGTCGACAGTGTAAATGTGAGTACATCGTGAGTGAGGGCAAAGACCCTTTCTCCAATCAAAATTAAGTTTAAGAAAGCCTGACTAGCGAGCACTTTTGAAGGCCGTGGGAATATTGCTTCGCACGGAATTCATCCATTTTAAAATGCAATTTTTCAGGTTTTCGTTAGTCGTCGCGAAATTTTTCGATGAAACAAAAACCCAGATGTTCAAATTTCCTATCTCAAACCTCAGCGAAATGTCTTGACAAGGTAGTTAACTATTTTAATTAATAAGATTAATTAACAAAAAAGTAATGTTATTCAATAGGCTGAATGAATTTCTTTTCTTAAATTAATATCAATCCCAAAGTTATTTTATTATACCACTACCAGAAAAAAATGACCCTTCAAAGGGTTAAATAAAATTTTAGGTTCTTATGTAGCGCACTAGAGGAAAGATTTTTTTAAAAAAGTTTATGTTCTTACGTAATTCAGAACCAGCTTCATATGTAGTGTACTGCACTGGAGGAAACTATTTAACGAAAGAAATATAAAAACTAAAAAATAACGGAGAAGTCAAACGTAATTACAACTAGAAATAGCATTGAAAATAAATCAAAGAAAATATTTAGAATTATTAATAAAAATTTCGCTGTGATATAAAAGAAGAAAAAAAAATAACATTCTACGAGGCTAATTTTGGACAAATTTTGAGCGATGAATAAAGATTTGCAAAACTGCATTATTTATCCCTCTGAAGGTCAGACCACGTTCCTTCGGAAGATAATGGAAGTTTACACCGGTTGCTGTAACACTCATTAGAAGAGAATCAGTGTTTTCGTAACAGAAACATTTATTAATTTCTCCCCAGGCGGAAGCTATTGGAATTTAAAGTGAAAGAGAATAGCTCGCCCGGGAATATCGCACGCGTAATTTTAGCATGCAAGAGAACTATAACGAGAAACGAACTTATCTCGCGCTACCTTAGACTTATGTTACTTTGGGTTACTTCGTGATAAAGTAAAGTTGACTTATTTAATTGTCCATAATGAACTAGCATTTTCTCTGGTCAGGAACTGATAGTTTCTTTTTGAAACAGTTATGTTATTTATAGGGTTATCCATACATATTTATTAATTGCCTTATTAACTTGTATTTTTCCTTTTGGTGAAGAGGTCCTAGTGATATTGAATTTGCTTTAACATAGACGATCAAAAAGGGTTCATGTTCGCGTTATATACCCTATCAAATATATTAGAGAATTAATTGTAATAACACGCGTAGTCTATTCTTAAATTTAAGTCTTTCTGAGGCCGTTAAAAGTATACCTTCAACCAAATTCATAAACTTTTAAATGCAATTTTTTAGGCCGGCATAAAAATTGAACATTCAACTGGAATATGCGAAACAGAGAAAGGACAAACACAACGTGGGCGCATTGTGTAAATCTGGTATGACGTATGGGCAAGCGTGTTAGGACAGAGTCGCTTTTTCGATTTCTCAACGAAGGTCAATGTTCTATAACATGTTTAATTGGTTTTATTTTATTCTCGTATTAATAGCTTGTTGTTTAGTCTCGTTAGAAAAAAACAGGGAAAAGTATCAGGCTAAATGAATCGCCAGCCCTGTACTAGTGCATTCCTTTAAATATGACATAAAACTTTCTTTAAGCACAAATAAAGCATCGAAGTTGCCAACACATGGATGTCATAAACAGAATTGAAATCTGGAACTACATACTAGAAACTTTTATAACAGCAAAGTATGAAATATGGAGGTGTGAAAATCCTATGTTAGCACAGACTGGCAATCTTCTAAATAAAAGACTTTATTGCTGGAATTTTATAATATTATTTTGTTTGAACTTATT
>BGPR01026171.1:0-21720 GCA_013235015.1 Araneus ventricosus | reverse complement strand
AACCAATGGATAAAGTAAAGCTGCACTTTTATCAGTAGTAACACCAATTGTTTCAAGTGCACGAATCTGCTGTTCTAAATTGTCATATAATGCACACAAATTATTCGAGCAAAAATTTGAATTAGCATTCTTCCGAACTAATTTTAATAATTCTCTAACATAAACTTCTACTTGTAAATCCTTACGACCGAATCGAGTTTTTAAACGATCAATTGCTTTAAGATAATTATCGCCAGTTGGTTTTTCAGTCACTTCTCTAGCTCGGGACCTTCCAAGCTAGATTTTAAAAAATATTGAAGTTTATCTGAATCTTCAATACTAGAATCATCGTGAATTATTTCAAATTGGCTCCAAAAATAAAGTCAATCTTTAATATCGCCATCAAACTTTCGTAATTCTAATTTAGGGAATTTCAACCTTCTTTTTTCACTAAAAGGATTTTCCGCAGAATGAATTATAGAGTCACTGTGAGTTGAATGCAAAATAGTACTTACATTATGTTTTTGATAATTGATAATCCTTATAGCGTTAGTTTCAATCCGTAAAGCTTTATAACGAAAATCTTCAACAATTTCAAATTCCGCTTTAAATCCCTCTCGGGAAGAAGTTCAAGGATACTTGCACGCGTTATTTCCAAACCATCAAATTCACTTTCAAAACATTCAGTTCGACTTCCAGTTAGGAAGTATGAACACCTTCCAAGGCTATTAGTTCTTCTACTTTAATATACGCTTTCGAAAAAGCAGCTCTGTCAGTTTTCCGCGATTTTTTAAGAGCTTCTAGATGAGCCATAATCTCAATGACAGTCCCGCCGAGTGTACCAAAAATATTATGTTAGCCGTTACACAAAGAAAAAACTCATTACGCTAGCAGCGTATCAAAAACTGTAATTGCTTAATGGAGAAATAGCTTTTCAAAAAACCGTGGCTTTAAAACAGTTCTAGATTCATATACGAAAAATAACCAGACATTTTCTATGCAAGAAGTTTATTAGTAGAACAAGGAAGTTAAAAAAACAGTTATAAAATGATACAGTTAACATATATATATATACACTCTATCCCAAAAGTTTATAGAATCTTGTATTTTGCCTATATTTTTTGTTGTATATGATATATTTCGATGTACCTTACTGTATAGATATGTTATGTCTATTAGATTGAAAAAAACAGCAGTTCTACCCCGTATATTTAATGCCAATTTTTAAATCGTAAAATAAACTGAAATAACCTGTCCCAAAAGTTTATAGACAAATGAAATTTTATACAAATGTGGTATCGGTAATCATGACATCGATCTGGAGCCTAATAAATACGTTGTAAGAAAAGGAAATCGTTCGTTTGTTCTGCGTTTCAATATGCCTAAAGCGTAGCAGCTCTCTAATGAAGAAGTGAGTAAAATTCTGCATTTGAAATTGCTCTGTAAGACTGTTATGGAAATATTGAAACTTTTAAATAGTTCTAAAAGCATGATTTATCGTGTATTAACCCGTAAGACGCCATATGAGCCAAAACCTCGTTCGGGAAGACCACGTGTGACGGATATTCGTAGTGATAGACGGATACAAAGAATGGTTTTCAAGTCAGAAAATATCGGTTCGCTAAATTACTGGGGCTTCCCGGTTCTAAATCTCCAAGAACGCTGTTCATAGATGAATTATAAAATCTGGTTATATGATCCACACAAAAATGGCTCGCCGATTACCACTCTCAAAGCTTCACATTAATAAGAGATTACAATGGGCTCGTAATCATATGTCATATGGTGATAAATGGATGGCTGTCCTTTTCAGTGATGAAAAAAATGGAAGCTCGATGGATCTGACGGGAATATAAAATATTGGCATGATTTACGTAAAGAGACCAGGAGCTTTTTCAGTAGGCAAAGTGGTGGTGTATCTGTGATTGTGTGGGCGGCTTTCAGTTTCAACGGTCAAGTGGGTTTGGCCTTTTTAGATGGCCGACAGAATTCTTCTAAATACATAGAAGCCCTAGAAAATCATCTTATGCCATTTGCAGAAAACATAGGGGGACGAAATTGGTAATATCAGCAAGATGATGCTCCCATCCATGCCTCCAATGCTACGAAAAATTATTTAAACTCGAAAAATGTTGCTATTCTTGAGTGGCCACCGATGAGTCCTGATCTAAACCTAATTGAAAATGTGTGGGGCATTATGTCTCGGAAGGTATATGAGAATGGAGGGCAATTTTATTCAGTAAATGCCTTGAAGACAGCCATTGAAAGTGTATGGTACAACTTGGAACCAGAGATAATACAAACCTTAATTATGTCGATGGAAAAACGTGTATACAATGTCATACTGAGAAATGGAAAGACTTTAAACTATTAAGAACATTGTATTGAGCGCCTTTTGTTGAAATGTCATGTATTTTATAAACTTTTGGGACACCTAATATTTCTATTTTGCTATATAATTGAAATAAAAGTTGTTATTTTTTCTAAATATTTCTTTGAATGCAAGTCGCATATGGTTTGAATAAACATATTTGTAGTTGTTGTTTGCATGCCTTTCCGTTTTGCTAAAACATATGTTTTACTAGATTCTGTAAACTTTTGGGACAGAGTATATATATATATATATGGCATATGCACACATTTTCCTTTATTATTAGTGGAGATATTATATTTTCTAATGCATTATTCTTTCTTTTTTTTAGTCTCTTTAAAAATGTTAGAAAACGATTTTTTAAAAAAAAATTCTGTTTTGTTTAAATTTTAAACCTTGATTTGAAATAAAAAATTGTTGATAAAGAAATTTTATTTTGATCTCGCACATATAATTTATCATCATTTTCAATATTTCTTTGAAAGAATCAATGTACCCCAAGATTATTTTACTGTCTATTTAATATAGGGTAGATAGATGCAAATCCATTTTTTAGGAAAATAAATATTATAATTATTTTTTATATCATTTACGACTAAAACTCGACTGAAATCCAATATTAGAGTAACAACTGTACAAGTACAGTGCATTAATTTTAATTATTACTATTGGTAAGACCTTTTCTTAGCTTTCCCCAAAAAAAGTATATCAATGTCCCCTGTCTCCCCTTATACCTTTTAATATGCATGCTCTGCAATATACATTTAAGACATGCTTTTTTAAAACTGAATTTGATTCGTTTTGCCTAAAAGAGTAATACATATTTTTTTAAGAGTCTATTATTACAACTCTTCAAATATGAATATTTTCTTAATAAATACACAAAATTATCTTCCATAAACCCTTTTACTGGGAATATTGCAGGTAATGTGTCACTATGGCGTCATTTTTATGCAGTGCATGTATGCACCCTTCTTTTCAGAGCCATTTATGCAACATGTCGACCGAAAGAATATTTTGATTCTTAGAGCTTTTTAATGATTTCGGCGATTTACACAGAAATTCCAGTAAGTTATAGGACTTCTAACAAAAGGCATCGGCAATGGGTTATGATGGCACGGAAACAACTTCGATTAATTCTGCACTTTAAACGATCGCTAATAAAATTGTCAGCACATTAATATTTTTTACCACTTTTTCTATTTAAAAATATTAAATAAATCTTTCAATTTTTGCACTAGAAGTATTGTAGGATTTGGAAGATTTTCTAGGTGAATAATGGTTGGCTTCTCAGTTGCAGGCCAAAGAACTTATAAGAGAAGACTCTCCGAAAGTTTAGCAGTTTGCCAAAAACAAATTCTGCCAAGATTTGTAAGGAAGCTAACATTCAGGGAGTCTCGCCAGGTCCTGTTGCACAAAAGAATGCATAGGGCACAGGTGGCGAACCTTTATGTATCAACGTGCCATTTTTTCTAAAAAAATGTTGAATGAGGTCATAGACGTGCCATCAAATAGTACCGTCAATGCTTCATAGTGAACCTTGTGGATCGGTGGCCAAAATAATGGTCAGTGTGCCATTGGTTGCCATCCCTGGCGTAGGGATTTGATTTCTTTTGATCCTTCAAACCACGTGCGGTTCTAGCTTTGGTTAACTTGCAATGGAGGTTTTTTTTTTTGGGGGGCTTTTTTATTCTTCTAGGTCTGAGAAAACAGAATTCATCATGAATTATGACAGATGTATTTCTTGCAACGCCAATCGTGCAAAGTCGTAGGAGTTGAAATATTTTCGCTTCCCAAAAGACGAAGAAAGGTATGATAGAATTTTACTCATTTTCAACCTTCAGCTTAATATATACATAGTTTGATCTCGTATCAATAAATTTCTTTCCTGCTCGCATTATGTTTTATAGAACCGCATAAATTCATATTTTCTAAGATATTTTGTATGGCCTTCCGTTCATCTTTTTTATGTTTTCAATAACATTATAATCTAATCTTTATTGTAATTTTTATGAGTTATTATCATTGTTATGTTCATTAAAAAACTTTCATTACCTTCCAGATGAATTAGTTATTATTGAACATGCAACAAAATCTTTGAAGTTACTGGAAAAACATATTTTTACTTTACGATTAGTCTTGATAAAAATCTAATAAACTAAACATATTAAAAATATACCTCTTAATATACCAAAAATATGCTGAACAGGTGTAAAGCATGGATCTTAGCTTGCAATTGGAATCGCTGCTCAGTGTGCCATCGAGTGTAATGTACAAGTTCCTGAATTGTTTGGAAAAATGAAGTTTGTCCTCCTCAGCCGCTTCAACCAAGATGCCTTAGAAAACTATTTTTCTCGGGTGTGTTGTTCATTGCTTGAAATTAATTTATTTAATTATAAAATTTGAGTTTGGTAAAAGAAAGCTGAGTAAACCAGTGGGAGTGACCTCCCCTAAACTTTCTCGTATACTGCTCAAAAATTTGTCATTTCCCCTCCCCTTGCGTGGATAAAAAAAATCGAACCTACTGTAATCCAGAATGCAACGAATATCAGAATGTTTTTCATTGCAGATTATAGTGATTGTAAGATATTTAAGTGAAAAATCATATAAAAAGAGATGCCTATGTATTAAAACTTAGCAATATTTATTTTCCATCCCACTCCAACAAGATACGCTATTATACGAGCGAGCGAAAACAAGACAGGAGATAAAACATCTATCACAAACTCCGTCTCAAGGACAAACTGACGTAATCCTCCCGCTTGGTACCAGAGACTGCTAAGGACGCATGCGTATGGAGATCGGTTTTGAAACGAATGCTTAACAAATATGCGATTAAACAGACCGACAGACAGTCAACCCGTTGACGGATTTGGCCTAAAATTTTATGCGGACCTACATTCAGGTTGATAAAGCTGTGTACAAAATTTTATCCATCTAGGTATTCAGGTTTTTGAGTTATAGTGCTCGCATGAACGTGGACAGACAGACAGACAGACGGACTTCCCGTAGACGGATTTTGTCCAAAATTTGACAAAAACCTGCAAATCGCATGTAAAGAGCACATACCAAATTTCATCCCCGTATCTCTAATAGTTTTAGAGTTATCGTGTTCACAGACAGACAGACACACACACACAGATAGACAGACATAATTCCAAAATTGTGTTTTTCGAACTCAGGGAGGTCTTAAACGTGGAGATTCGTCGAAATCTCGAGTTCGAATTTGTTGACGATTACAATACTTTCTCTTTGTATACTTCATATACGAGAAAATAAAAATTAATAAATTGCTTCTATTTTATTGAACTTATTTAACATAACTTTTTTATCATTTCTTTAGGTATTTTTAAAAAACTTCAATATCAGATTTCAAATTATTTGATTATAAACACAAATTTGGAAGGTTCAATTTATTTTAAAATTTAACAATATTTTTAACATTTAAGAAATCTTTTAATGCTGTCTTGATTGAAAAATAAGTAAATTCTGTAAAATAATTTGCTGATTACTATAAAAAAATACATAGAAACTTAAAAATGTTTACTAATTCCATGTGTTTAATTGATATTTTCTCTTTAGGTGAGGCGAAAAGGGGGTAGCAATGACCATCCCACTCCAGTGGACTTCTTGCAGAGGACACGAATGTTATTAGCTGAAGGGATGTTTGCTATGTGTTGAAATGCCAACTGTGAGCCAGATGATGACATCATTCTTGATTCCACCCAAATCATCCCGCAAACAGATGAAGATTGCCTAAAGTTTGTTATTGATGAATCTGCCACCATCATGGATTGCCCAGAAGCACAGGAAAATTGGGATGATTCGGAGCTCAACAGTGCCGCTTATGTGGCAGGCTACATTTCAAAAAAATCTCTTCAGAAAATTAACTGTGAACTCTGCAAATCAAATATATGCCAGCAACGCAGCAACTGTCACTAATATTTTTTGGTCATTTCAAGAGTTTGCTGACTCAAAAACCGGATTACAATATCCTTCGCAACTCTTTGTAAATTGTATTTGTAAATTCGGTGAAATTTTCAACCATATTTTTTCAAACACAAGTCATCAACGGGGAATTTTGAAAAGATTAATAGCAAATTTTATGGAAGTTGAAAATTATTTTTTGACTTGCTGTGAACATTCAACTGAACTTTGGTAATTGATAATAAATTTATATGCCAGAACAATGCTGTACAACAAATTAAAAATTATTTCCAGAAAACTAAGTAATTTTAAGAAACCCCTAAAAATTGAAAAAATTTCAATAAAATCTAAAAATATATATAGCCATCATTTATGTATATTTCATTTTTTATTTTCTTTAGTTCAATGTATTTAAATTGTATTCAAATATAAATGATAAATGGCAATTTCATTTCATTATTATGATACACAATTACTGATGAATTGATTTTGAATGTATTAGTAAAATGCTTTAAATTTTGCTACATCCTATTTAATTTTGATTGTGCTTCCATAATTGATCTATATCAAATTGGTTATGAAGACATACCCTCTTAAAGGATTTGAACTGTGTATCAAATATTTTGTAGCTTATACATTATTGTTCAATGTATTGATTATAAATAGTTATATGGTAAGAGTTTACTTTTGGTTTGTAAAATTTTTCTATAAATATGTTATGATGGTTCAATACATCCTATTTAATTTTGATTGTGCTTCCATAACTGATCTTTATCAAACTTTTCATGAAAGACTTACCCTCTTAAAGAATTTGAACTGTATCAAACATTTTGCAGCGTATACATAATTGTTCAATGTATTGATTATAAATTGTTATATGGTAACATTTTACTTGTAGTTTGTAAAATTTTTCTATAAGTATGTTATAATGGTTCTATAGAAGTAGTCATTGGTTTATTTTAGTCGTAAATTTGGCACACACACACACATCACAGTTGCTTTTTATCCGCTATGACTCTACGAAACTGTAGCTGAGTGTGAGGTTAGACATTAAGTAAGAATGCGGCAGAGAACTGAGAGTTCGCTGATTGCTGAGTCTTCAGGTTGTTCGCACATTTTAGATGGCCCTTTTTTCACAACTTTTTGTTGTTTTAAATATTTAGTTGGATAATCCTTATGCTTAATCTTAATCTTTCTTATCTTTCTACGCCATAATTGTCCTGACAATAATGCTTTTTTTAATATCGAAAGAGGTATTTTATCTCACTCCTCTTCGACAGCTTTCCAATGCCTACAAAGGGCTGCTTGCTCTGCCTTGATGCAGTTCTACTGATTGATGGCATTGTAGCACTCTCTTTGCTTTTAATTTACCATTACATGAAAAACCTACCACAATCAAAAATAACTTAGAAAAACTTCTTTAGATTCTTTGAACAATGTTTTAATGTGTTTTTTCTCCTCTTGATGATAACAAATTGATCTTTTTTTTTCTTGTAAGTGTCTCTTAAGTAGACCTATATTTCATCTATTGCTAAAATGGTTTTTTTTTTTTTCATTTTTCTCCTGATAATTTCTTTTCAAAAAGAATTCTACAGCCTATTCTCGGTTCAGCGATACAACATGGAGAAAGAAGATGAGCATTTTATTTTTATAATTTCAATCAGTGTTAATAATTTTGTTTACAGCTGACACTGAGCATTGTAATGATTTTTCAATATAGTTTTGACTTCGATAATTTTGTTTTAACATTAAATATCTCCCCCTAGCAGTATTTGATGACCTAAGTTTTTTGCTTTGATATATATTTGGAACAATATTTCCACTTGAAGCCAGACTTAGACAATTTTTACCTTTCGTATTAAGAATATTACCTATTGTGTCATTAGATATAAAACAACCATGGCTTTCACAACGTCTTTGAATAACTGAGCAAGAAGAATTCTCTCCAGAAAGATTGAAAACCTAGCCTTCTATTCATCACTTCTTCATAAGTGCCATTTTGCATGTAAAAAAATTTTTGGGTAGCATTTTATAATTTATACTTACAAAAATGTAATTGATGTGACCGTTTTTTCCTATATCAAAATGAAATAGTCTAAAAAATTTGCAAACACCTTTTGTAGTTAAGCTGTCAACTTCTGAGCAAAAGGAACAATATTGACAGATTATAGAACTAAGAAGGATAATGACATGAATATGTTTATGTTATAGATGTTTGTTAAATTTACTCTTTGCAAGACGACTTTGTATAAGTACCAGAAATCCTGTAAAAAGTTGTTTACACGTAAAAAAATTATTAAAAGTTCAATAATAGATTTCTTCATCTCGTATTGTAATTTTTTTTCAAATTGAATGTTTTTTATGCTTAGTGTTAATCTTAAAATTGTTAATTACTGGACAGGTGCCAAAGGTTAAAATTAGATCTATATATCAATTTTTTGAACCAATACTGGGTGCTGAAAATATGAAACACAAAACAATAATACAATTTTGCTGCATCTAATAAAGCATCTATTATAATATATAAATATATTATTGAGAAATTCTCAGTTTGTGGAATTACGTCATAAGTTCAGTTTGTCTATATTCCATCATACGCGGTTTCTTTCTTATTTCCTTTTAGGAAAAATCGCCGGCCACATGCATTAGTTTCTACAAAAAGGCCTCCTGCACTTTCCACATTCCGGAGATGGGTCCTTTGCGGCCGGGCGCTCCGACAACTCATTCATCAACCCATACAATGACGTCTATAAATTTAGTAACTTTTCAAAATTAATTTAATATATAATTTGTAACAATTCCTTTTATTGTTCGTCGTAGTATACCTACCTTTTAATACGCAGTGTTATAATGTACATTCCAATTCTAATAGATCTATAATAATTTTCTTCATAAATACACAAAACGACCTTTCGTGAACTATTTTACCACTAATATCGTTCCTAAAGTGCGAATATGGCGCCATCTGCATTCAGTGTATGATAGCGCTATCCTCAGAGAGGTTTCAATCAGGAATTTGATAAACGTTCTTTTTCTCTGTGGCTGCACTCTCATTATTTGAAATAGCCACTTTGAGTTCTGCAATGTCGAACGACAGCCAACCTCATTGCGGCTATGTTGAATCATCGGTATCCATAAAGGGAATTTTATTGTACCATATTACATGTAGCGGAACTATTATATTAGTTTGATTTATTATGGAATTATTACAAGTGCATATTTAGCAAATTAGACATCATACAAAAAAATACTATTTTTCAAGATTCTTCGGGATCAGAAAGATAATGATTTTTTCAAAATTGATTTAAATGAATGAAAAATTTATAGCATATTAAAAAATTATATTTTCTCTTTTGAAAACAAAAAAATAAACTTTCTTTGATTTTTCTGCATTTCCTATAGTATTTTAAAATGCTTATTATTCCTTAAAATTTTTGTAGTCATATATTCTTATAGATTGATTGCTAAGCAATTATGACTTGAATTTAAAAATATATTAAAATACCTAAAGATAATTATTTCACTTATGCGGCTGTCCAAATCGCATTATTTAGCTATAGGATTTGGCAACATCTGCAGTAACTAATCACATGGTTTCAATTTCAGATTGTAAATAAACAAGTGCGATATTTTTTAGACTTTTTTCGATACGTTAAACATGAATCTCAGCCGAACTGTTAAATCTATATATATAATTCTCTTACGTGGCGACAAAAAGGGGTCGAATTTCTTAATCGCCGTTTGGCAACAACTCGCAAGTTTGATTTGTTTACATCAGCGGAAAGTCCGAAGTCGCTTCATGTGATCACGTTTATTGAAAACTATTTTTATTAGTTGGAAATTTCTAAAAATAATGGATTTAAGTCGTGCTGTTGGATATATTATCCGAAATGAACAAAGGTGAACTGAACGGAGCCAGGAAACAGTTCAGGAATCCACTGTAAGGCGAAGTATTTGAAACGAAGCCGATAATCGCCGTCGCCCAAAACGTGTGTGTATTCGAAACGATGTTGAGGAGCATAATTGTGGAACTATGTCCGAACAGTGCGTTTTTTGTGGGGCTGTTTATTGGAGGGAAGAGAAAAATACTGCCCATAAGTATACAAAATGTTGCAATGATGGAAAGGTTCAGCTACCGGCATTTCCCGATGCACCGGAACTATTGAAAGCATTGCTAACTGAAAATTCACCTGATGCTAAAAATTATCGACAGCGAATTCAGGAATACAATTCTGCCTTAGCATTCGCTTCGATGGGAGCACAAATTAAGCTACCACGTGGAACTGGACCATACTGTTACCGTTTACATGGTCAAGTGTACCACAGAGTTTACCCCTGTATGCAAGTGACCAATATAAAGAAAGTTACGGACAGCTTTATATATTTCACTCCAGTGAGGCAACAGAGAAACGTTTGAGTAACAATCAAAATTGCTTGCAACATGTATTTGAAAAACTTGATTTTATATTAAGGGAAATCAATCCCTTTGCTCAGTCTTATCTTCAAATGCACCGATTGGTACAAGAGCACCCAACTACATCAGTGAAAATGGTACTTTTGGAAGATAAAAATTTGGATATGCGGCGCTATAATCCTCCTACTTTATGCACTGAAATAGCAGCTATATTTGTAGGTGATAATGAAGTGCCCCAGCCAACCGAGACATTTGTGTGTACCCAGTTGGGGATACATGCCAAAGCATTTCATCTTTAAATCAATGCTATGATCCAATGACCTATCCTTTGCTATTTCCAAGGAAGTTGGAACACTGGAATGGAACATGTAGAAGAAAGGAGACAACTACAATATTATGCATACAGACTTTCCCAGCGAAATGGTTTCAGTATTTTGCACAGTAGTGGTAAGCTTTTTCAGCAATATATTGTTGATGCATATGTTAAAACCGAAGGCTCACGTTTACAGTTTTTGCGACAAAATCAAAATGATTTGCGAATTGAACTTTATCGGGGGCTTTTAGATGCTTTAGAGTGTCGAGCACATAATGAAAATATACCCCTATTGGAAAAAAACAACAAAGCTAATAGTGACAAAACTACAACGTAATGTTATTGAAGCAGAATTGATTGAGTCAAGCTCAAAAGAAACATTATTAATTCCCAGAATACCGCTTATCCTATTGGACAATAATATGCCTTTTAGTTTTAAAAGGAAACAATTCCCTGCACATTTGGCATTTTCTATGACCATTAATAAATCCTAAGACAGAACTTCTAATAAAGTGTGTTTGGTATTAACTAATCCTGTTTTCACACATGGCCAACTTTATGTTGGTTTGTCTAGAGCCAGGTCATTTGATAGCGTTTCAATTATCTCTTCGACCAAAGAGGTATGTAATTGTGTTTACAGAGAAATACCGTGAACATTAACATAACCCTTTTATATGTATGTAGCTTATATTTTGTATATAATTTAAATTTTGACCTGTAATACAGTATTAATTTTTTTAAAAATGTATATCAATTGTTTAAGCGAATTCTTTTTTTAGTGTAATGATGTAGTGCAAATTTGCTTATTTATTAAGTGTCTTATGCAAGGATGTCTGACTTTTACGGTGAATAATAATGGAAATTTTTCAAATCATGTTTTGTATATACAGGAATGAAATTTTTTGTAATGTTCAGAAGGGCAATATATTGTATTTACAATGCATATATTCATGATTTTATGTATGTGTTTGTATATATCGTGGAATAAAGTTGAATCATTTAAAAAAAAATGTTTAAGAGAATTCTCTGATACATCAATGCCTGTTGAATTTGACTTCCTGACGCTTTCACTACATAAAAAACGGTCCTTTTCAGGGCCAAAAAATTTTAATCTTTCTTGACTAAGGTGAAAGCATTAAAAGGAAATCAGCTTACAACTTTTATTTATTCATAATACTGTCTTTTTTTATGCTCATAGTGATAAGATGTAAGACCACAATCTCTTCATTAATAATATTAAATCTAATTTGTTTTTAGTTAGTTTTTAGAATAATTATATTGTTTTGCAACTTTTATTCATTTGGTTATCTTTTTCATAATTTTCTTTGTTAGTTTTATTTGAAGAAAAATATCTTTTTGAGGCTAAAATATTTTATTCTGTGCTGATTTAAATTAAAGCATCAGAAGCAAAATATATATATAAAGCTGATTCATATATATATATATAAATTTTACAATATTTTTGCTAAGACGCAGTGTTTTCATTGTAGCAAGCGAAGCGAGCAAGGTTTGGGTAGCAAACACGGCAGGATTGCAATCCTCTGGGGGATTGGCGATCTTTCGCGAGCAGGGGCTGAGCCACCTATTAATAACTAATTTTATTTTAAAAAATTAGATTACGCCTACTTGAGGGGGCTTATCTCTCTCCCTCCGCAGATCCACTTCCATACACATATATGGTTAATCAAACTTTTTATATTACAAGTATTTAAGTTATTGTTACGCACTTATTACATGTATTTAAACCAGTATACTGTCTTAAATACTTCCAGTATATTTTTATACTGGTTCAAAATTTCCAGTATGTTTTCATACTGGTATCAAAATTTCCAGTATGGTATCATACCGGCTTCTAAATTTCCAGTGTGATATCATACCGGCTTCAAAATTTCCAGTATGGTCTCATACCGGCTTCAAGATTTCCAGTATGGTTTCATACCGGCTTCAAAATTTCCTGTATGGTTTCATACCGGTTTCAAAATTTCCGGTATGATTTCATACCGGCTTTAAAATTTCCAGTATGTTTTTACTGGTTCCGGTATCATTTTTACTGGTTCCGGTATCATTTTTACTGGTTCCGGTATCATTTTGATACCGGTATTTTGAATTTTTTCCAATAGGGACGCACTAGAAAACTTATAATACTGCCATCTTCTTTCCAAGGGAGCCCACGTCATATGCAACAGAATTACCAAGATACAATGGCTATTGTATATAAGTTTGGTAAGCCAGATCTCTTTCTGACGTTTACTTGCAACCCATCTTGGTCTGAAATTTTAAATAGCATGGAGGTAGTACAACGTCCTGAAGACCGACCTGATATTATTGTACGTGTATTTAATATGAAATTAAAAGAACTTTTAGAAGATATTTGCAAGCATGGAATATTTGGAAATGTTTTGGCCTATCTATGTATATAATTCTCTAACGTGGCGACGAAAAAGGGTCGAATTTCTAAATCACCGTCTGGCAACAGCTTGCAAGTTTGTTTTGTTCACATTCGATTCGACGATTGTAGCTTGATTTGATCCGAGAAGACGAAATTTTTCAAAATAAGTTTAAGTCGAGCAGATTCAATTATAAATCGAAATTATCGAAAAAGAGAACTGTTGAACAACTGAAATTGTTGAGGAATCTTTCCTAAGACGATCCAATCTGAATGTACAAAATAGAGTCAAGCGTTTTTGTGTACAGAACGAAGTTCCCGAGCTATAGGAACATAGTTGACTATGATAGGACTCTGTTCTTTTATCCATGTAGCGAAGATTTTGTGATCATTATTTCTGTGGGGAAAAAAGCATGTTTAAAATTTTGGTGTCTAAAGCAAGAATTTTAGAATATTTTTTTAAATTTTAAAAAAGGCTGTTTTGTTAATGCTATGAAGGTAAAAGTAAATAATTATTATGGGTTATAATTCTAAATAGTGAATCTGAACAGATTTAGTTCCATTTGTCACTTTAAAGGGTCCTTTTTAAACAAAAAGTTCGTGAAATGAGTTAACTCTTCTTTCGAAAACTTAAATTTTCTGAGTTTTTAACACATAAATATCTACCCAGCGAGAAAAATATCTTTCTTGGCTAAATAATTATTGCAGAGAGTGTGCATACATGTGGCAAAGCTTTTCTGAGCAACAAGTCATTGAGAAGTGTAGATATTTAAAAGTTTTCTGGAATGAAGTCAGGGCTAAAAAACATTCAATTATGTGTACCAAAAAGTTTTAAGTGCCTGATTTCTGAATAATGAAAAACATTTTTATTTGTAAACATCTTATCATACATTTTTGCATTCAAATTTCTTTTTAACATTTACATATATATGGTATAAAGGTAAAATTTTAATTTTATAATTTGATTATTTAGTTTTTTTAGTAATTAAAAGTTTAGTTTTAGTTTTTTAAAAATAATTTAGTTAGAACTTCCTACTATTCAAATAATTTAAATTTACTTTTAATAATTAATGTATTTATAATTTCCTATTATTAGCAGGCACTCATAACTGTATAGTGAGCGAGCGAAGCGAGCTGGGATCACGAAGTGATCCCAAAAGAATCACAATGTGATTCTTGGGGGTTGACGAGCGGACGAATGGATTGAATATGTATATACCTGCTTTCATACAAATTTTTTGTAGAGCACAATCTTCAATGTTGTATATTATTTTATATATGAATGCATTGAATATGTATATACCTGCTTTTTACAATTTATTTTTTTCATACAGCACAATCTTTTGAATTTGTTTCTATGGTAGCGCCCAAATGTGAAATATTTCATTGTGTTTAGTGGGAAGTTTTCTGTGGTTGATTGTCAAGTGTATTTTTTTGCTTTAAATTTTTAATTTGTTTCAATGTTGTTTATTATTTTATATCTGAGTGTATTGAATATAC
Source organism: Araneus ventricosus (assembly GCA_013235015.1). NCBI lineage: Eukaryota > Metazoa > Arthropoda > Arachnida > Araneae > Araneidae > Araneus > Araneus ventricosus. The sequence continues at coordinate 6,830 of BGPR01026171.1, read as the reverse complement.
CTGCTTTCACACAATTTTTTTTTGAAGAGCACAATCTTCAATGTTGTATATTATCTTATATATGTGAATGTATTGAATATGTATATACCTGCTTTCGTACAATTTATTTTTTATACAGCACAATCTTTTGAATTTGTTTCTATGGTATCTCCCAAATGTGAAATATTTAACTGTGTTTATGAAGAAGTTTTCTGTGATTGATTGTCGAGTGTTTTTTTTTGCTACACGTTTTTAATTTGTTTCAATGTTGTATATTATTTCATACCTGAATGGATTGAATATGTATATACCTCCTTTCGTACAAGTAATTTTTTATACAGCACAATCTTTTGAATTTGTTTCTATGGTAGCTCCTAAATGTGAAATATTTAACTGTGTTTATGAGGAAGTTTTCTGTGATTGATGGTCAAGTGTGTTTTTTTTTTTTGCTACACGTTTTTAATTTGTTTCAATGTTGTATATTATTTCATACCTGAATGAACATTAACAGAGAAATCTGCAGAAATAATCTCAAACATATTTTTCCAGAACTTCGAGAATTTGAGAACAGCATCTTGTGATTAGCTTCGGTGTGTAGTGACGATTATCTTGAATATCTTTTTGTCTTCTTCCCATTTACCATTTTGGATCGAAATTTAATACAAATCCACATTTTGGGCGTCGAAACACTAAAAAATTTTTATTTATCTAGGTGTTCTGTTTTTCAGTAGTTATGGTTACAGACAGAAAGAATGAAAATGATATGATCCTTTTAAGGGTATGATTTAAAGGTATGATCCGAAATTTTTACACATATCTAGAATTTTAGAGTAAAAAATAGTGTGAAGTTCATCTTTCTAACTTCTTGTGTTTTTATAGCTTTCACATATTCACGAATTGACAGACCCTCAACCGTTTGATGGATTTTGACTGATACGCAATTCTGATGACGAAATTACGGTTTATAGAAAATCTTTTTTAGATTTTTAATTAATTAAAAATTAATTGATTTGGTAAGGTTCTTTCCGATAATTTTAAATCATTTTATCGCACAGAAATCTTTTTAAACCCTAATTTATTTTTTCACGGTTTAGTTTTCATTCAATATTAATTACACAAAGAAACAAATATCTAAGCATCGTAATAAACAATTTATAATTTCTAAGAAAAAAGATATTTGTAAATAAGGAAATTACAATTTTAATGACTAAATTTTTTTAATGAAAACATCTGAAACAAATCTTAGTTTTTAATAAACATAAATATACATCACATTTCTCACACCGAGATTTAGAAGTGCGTTCTTCTGGAATAAGGGGTATTTCTGTATCTTTAGAAGGCAAACGAAACTTCACGGATCATGCAATATCTGGTTGTTCGCTTTCCATTCTTTCTTGCATAATAGAAATTGCAGAGCCTTCACGAAATGTCGGATGGTCTCTTTCAATCCCCTGCTTCTTTAGGAAACCTCCCTGTATTTACTCCGACAATGTCTATTGTGTGCAAATGCCTTTCCTATACTGATTATATTCAAGGAACGACCACCCATCATTTCCCACGATCATTAGTAGTGGCGGTATTTTTAGATGTGCATACGTGATCGCTGATCCTAGCGTGAGTTTTGACGGCTTTTGTACCTAGATTCTTTGTCCGAACTGAATAATTACAAACATATGTGCTGACACCAAATTCTTCTTGCTTCCCCAATAGTAAACTAGGGAGGATGATAGGATTTCAGTGATAGAGGGAAATCCAAGTGTGGAACTTTCTGTGAGTAGTCTCCTTTGTTACGAAGCTTTCAAAGAGATCCTTCAAAAAGCTAGTCGCATTTGAGTGCTGATACGGTAAAAACGACAATGCGATTTTCTCGAGAAATACTGAAGACCTTTGGAGGCGGTGGGACATTTTTCGTGAAACTCTAACTTTTTTTAAGTTAAATTTTTTTTCTTAATATAGTACCCATTTCAAGTCTTAAGGTCGTTACTTAGTGATACAGTCGAAAGGAAACACCGATGTGCGCACAGGATCACGCGAGAAGACACTACAGAAAGGAAGTCGATTTTCGGACAGTGAGCTGAAATAAAGCCGAACCCGCATGATCGTGCGGGTAAACAAATATTAGGCCTAAGAGTCATTATATTAACTCTTAACTAACATATTTTCCTCTTTTTCATTTATTTAAACATTAAATTCACAATTGGTATTTGAGCAATTAAATATGTATTAATAATTAACTAATTGCGACAGATAAATCATTTTTAATGTTTAGCGCGAAATTTTTGAAAACAGGTTTAACGAGATTATAATTGAAATATGGATTGTCTCTGCCGTCTATTGAGAAAACTAGACACTATTGATATTCTGGAAACTAGAACGGTCGTTATTTTCCGGCATTTATTAAAAGCAACTCTCCGGGAAGCAGAAATGCTAGCTTATGTCTAACTTCGGTCTTAAAGGTACCACAGTAACCTATTTCCAATCAGAAACGCTAAGTTTCCAGCGAATGACGTCATCGCTTCTTCACTTCCCTTCCTCTGAATGCGTAGTTTCATTTAAGTTCGAATGATTCCCACAGCATTAAACAACTCTATAACTTTGAAACACGTGTTCTGACAATAGTTGATTTTTACACCCACAATAGATTGACATCAAAACTGACAGAAAGTTTGCCTACCATATTGCCTGGTATACTACTATTGTTTCACTAAAAAATATTGTAATGATTCATGAACCCTCAGTTACATATTATAGATTAGATAAGAGTGCGGTCCCTGAACTGCATTCAGCAAATAAAAAAAAATGCATGACATTTGGTTGAGGTGTTTAATCTTAGAGCGATTTTGATGGAACCTGGTGCACACATTTCTCAACTGAAAGTATTCTAGGTTTATAATGTATTGTTAACCCTTTCGAGAGTGCAAACAATTTATTTTTCAATATCTAAATGATAGTAACGAGTGTACAAATCCATAAGAAAAGAATTAAAAATAAAGCTGCCATCCATTGTCTTTGTGACATACTGAAAAAGCATATTTTTTAAATAAATCATTAAGTCTACCGCCGAGTTAAGAACATTCTTCTTGAAAAGGTGGTTTGGACGAGAAATCACCACCCTTGGAAGAGTTAATTTATAAATTATTTTATGAAAATTTGAACAAGATTGCAAAATTTTCTCTTTGTATATACTACGTAAACGAGAAATTAAAAAGTGAGGACACAACGGAAAGAGTGAAAAAAATAGACAAATTGCAAGTTCTGAAGTTAAATATTTTAAAACATTAGGGAAAAAGCACACACACACACACACATTTCCAGGTCTCATTTAAAACTCTAATCCCTTTGACATTGCATTTGCAATGCCAAGAGAAGGAGTTTTCCTCTTCTTCTTCAGCTGTAAACAAAACAGGAAACAAGAACGCCACAATTTATTTCCCTTTGAGAGTCGCTTTCTTGCACCTTTGTTAACAACATGCTTGGTCCAAAACGAGGCACTTCATTAAATATTCCTTATAAACAATTCAGAAAACAATCTGAAATAAAATGGTTTATTTATATATAACACATTTTAAGTTAAAAAATTGGTAAAATTAATAAGAAACTAATTAATTCATAAAATATCTTTTTTGACACTAAAAGAAAAAACTGGTGAGTTTAAATACTATTTTTATACAGTAAAAATAACCAAATTCAGGAAACAGCATTATTTTCGAATTAATTTTTCAAAAGAATTTAACCATTATTTCTCTAAATTCTTTCTGTTTACTGATATTAAGCGATATTCATGAAGCTTCTGTAGCTTAACTTTGCAATCCAATTTGTACATGTCAATAGAAAAATAAGTAAATTTTGAATTTCCTGCCTTTTGAGTGTCTGTAGCGCTCCCAGCTTAGGGAATAAAAAATAAACTGCAATCGAGAAGTCAAAAAATCTAGAAATCTCTAAAATAATCTAGAAGTCAAATTCTTAAGGGATGCATCAGTCCGCCACTGGATGTCTTTGGAAAATCAAACTAAAAAGCCTTTCATTACAAAAATTTATTTTTCACAAGACGACCCAGACTCACATACATTCGGCTGCTGTCGAGATCACAACTACTACATTTGATCACAAAAATCTTCTCGCAGGCTGACGCATACAGCGCAGTCTAGCGGCAGTTTCATTTCGCTTCACTTTACAGCAATATATCATATCCTCTTCAATATGATAAATATAATACTTCCAAAAATTCCTTGTTAAACACATTAACTGGCATTGATGAGCCAAGCTTGAAAAAAACTGTTGACATATCTCGAACTTGGTGACAAACGATAATCCGATTTTTTATGGCAGGAGGAAAAGCTTCGGAAATTCTAGTTCTAATGAACAGGCCGGATTTTTCTACGCCCTAGGCCAAAACATATTCTGCGCCACTCCCCTCTCACAAAATTTAATATAGAATTTTTAATTTAATATAGAATACTTTATTTTTGAAACATGTAAGCATTTGATACAATCTTTACAGTCTTTGAATCGCATTACATTTTTAATTCAAAACTATACTACTTATGAAATATCATAAAAGTAACGCCTACAAGAACACTCCATTTCTTGAAATCGTCTGGAATACATAATAGAGCTTCTTCAGTCGCGCTTTTATCTGTGAACAGATTTGAAGGATCATTGAAATAGAGGGATCATTTTAAATTTCTTTCAATGGTAACAAACTCAAAGGCAAGAGACACAAAGGTCCACAGAAGAAAAAATGCATCGCTCAGTATATTTAAATGTAACGAATGCAAATTTTAAAAACATCATTTTACATGGCTTTTGAAGGTAACTCTGAAAAATGTGTGATATTTGCTTGTTATTTCTGTGCTTGTACAGACTGACAGTTGCTCCCTATGACATGGCTTAGGTTGGCCTTATGGGAAATCTGGCCCTGTTAATGTGCAATATTCTTACATTTTGTGTGTCATCACTTAAGGTATCCGACTGCATTAAAATCGTCGTTTTTGAGGAAATTATCAAAAAACAATTTTATGACTTAATTTTGTAGCCTGTTTAACCAGCTTTCTAAAACTGTCTCACTTTTTATTCTACGTGAATTACAGCTGTTTTATTACCGAACTGTAAGCGTTATTTTATGTTGCGTGAAAACTTTAAATGTGTTTTCTGAGAAATGATATTTTAGAGGAAAACTGTTGATCATAACAATGATTTCGCAAAAACTTATTCAAGGATTGATATGAAACTTTCTGAGACTGTTTTCTGTAATATGCTTGATGTTTTCCTCTAAAAACTAAGGTCAATTTCAAAATCAAGTATTATTTTTAAGTGATTAAATATACACGAAAAGCATTTTTTATGAAAAATTACCAGTTTAGTAACTATGTTCAGCTATATCTCAAAACTATTTTGGAGTACAAGAAAGATTTTAGAGCATAACACAGATAACTGTCATAAAAATGTACTCCTACAAGGATTTATGTATATTTAGAATATGATTTTGTATATGACTGTTAGCGCATGGCAAATATTTTAGTCATTTTTCTTCAAATTTCTCAGTTTTTTTTTAAAAAGTATTATTTTGAAAGACTAATTTTACAATATTTTCACAGTTTTAAAACATATGCAGTTGAAAAATAACATTAAAAAATATATATAAGTTATTTTTTAAAAAAATGTCTCCGAACACAGTCGGATACCTTAAGTAATTTCTGAAGACAAATTAAGCACATTGGAAATTTGTGACCCCCTTTAAAAAGAAAACTAAAAACATTCCATCTCTTAATGGACCGGCAGGTATTGCTAACGCTGACTTAGAAAATAGGAAAAAGCAAACCTTGGCCGAAAGCCTTGGATGCCACATCAAAACAATATTACCAATCCACACTGAGGATTTACTCGCTGACTCTGTCAGTGCCTCTTTCGCACCGAAGCGAATTCAGTCTGTAAAGACTTTGATCCCCTCTCCCATCTGAAGTGATAGACTGCATTAAAAGTCTAAGAATTAATAAAGCCCAGGCATCGATGGAGTAAAACAATAAAATGACTAAAAACTTGCCATTACATACTATATTCTTAACAAACCACAATTATCCATAAGATTACATCCTGGTCATTTTCCCTCACTAGTGGAACAGCCACTTTGTTCGATTTTAAAACCAGAAAGACCCACAGATGCAGCCAGCTTATCGATCTATCTCCCTAACAAGTTTAAGAAGATTCGTGAGCACGATCCCTAAAACCTCAATAATTATCTTAAGGAAAATAACGTACTTTGTCCCGAACAATTTGGTTTCCGTGAAAAGCTATCTACCTCTCACCAACTCTTTATTAGAGCTCGTTGAATATGTCACAGAGGGTTTCAATAAACAGAAAAAGGGCTGTTTTCCTCGATATCCAGAAAGTGTTTGACAGGGGTCTAGCAGGATCCATAAACTTATACACTACAAGACCAACTCCTACCTTATTAAACTAATAAATTCTTATTTACCAGACAGAAAATTTGCAGTTAGAGTCAAGAATGAACTCTCAAGCACCAAAACATTAATGCAGGCTTGCTGTGGTCGAAAATTGGCTGACTCTTTTTTGCCCTGTATGCTAATACATTTCCAAACAATTAATACTTTATTATGCACGGACGACACAGCAATACTTGCCGAACAAAATCCCAATTATATTCAAATTGCTCTTAATCGCCATCTTAAAGCACTTGAGAACTGGTTCATTAAATGGAAAATAGAAATCAAAGTCTCAAAAACTGAAGCTATTATGTTTTAATGCGTAGTGCTACTCCAGCTTTATCCAAATTAATGACAGAATTATCCCCTGGTCACAGGAAAGCAATACGTAACTAAACGAAGCAATGA